>CAUYPK010098611.1:0-24272 GCA_963574355.1 Loris lydekkerianus | reverse complement strand
TTGCATCTATATTCATTAGTGATATTGGTCTATAATTTTCTTTTCTTGTTGGATCTTTTCCTGGTTTGGGGATCAGGGTGATGTTTGCTTCATAGAACGTGTTGGGTAGTCTTTCTTCTTTTTCTACATTTTGGAACAGGTTGGATAATATAGGTACTAGTTTCTTCTTAAAGGTTTGGTAGAATTCTGACATGAAACCTTCTGGTCCCAGGCTTTTCTTTTTATGGAGATTTTGTATGGTTGATGCTATTTCAGAACTTAATATTGGCCTGTTGAACATTTCCACTTGATTCTGGCTAAGGCTTGGAAGGTGATGTGCTTCCAAGTATTGGTCAATTTACTTCAGATTTTCATATTTCTGAGAATAAAGTTTCTTATAATATTCATTAAGGATTTTTTGAATTTCTGAGGAGTCTTTTGTTATTTCATCTTTGTCATTTCTGATTGATGAGATTCGAGATTTTACTCTTTTTTTCCTGGTTAGGGTAGCCAAAGGTTTATCTATTTTATTGACCTTTTCAAAAAAAACAACTTTTTGATTTACTGATCTGTTGTATAATTCTTTTGTTTTCAATTTCATCTAATTCTGCTCTAATTTTGGTTATTGCTTTTCTTCTACAGGGTTTGGGGTTGTAATGTTCTTCCTTTTCCAGTTGCTTGAGATGTCCCATTTAATTGTTAACTTCCTCTTTGTCCGTTCTCTTGAGTAAGGCTTGCAATGCTATGAATGCCCCTCTTAGGACTGCCTTTGTGATATCCCAGAGGTTCTGATAATTCATGTCTTCATTGTCATATTGTTCCAAACATTTGCCAATTTCCTTCTTACTCTCATCTCTGCCCAGCTATCATTCAGCATAAGGTTATTTAACTTCCATGTTTTTGTATGAGTATGCAGATTCCTGTTGTTACTGAGTTCAACTTTTATTCCATCATGGTCTGAGAAGATGCAAGGAATAATTTCTATTCCTTTAAATTTACTAAGGTTAGACTTGTGACCTAAGATGTGATCAATTTTGGAGTATGTTCTGTGGGCTGATGAGAAGTATGTGTATTCTGTTTTGTTGGGATGAAATGTTCTGTAGATATCTGCTAAATCCAAATGTTGGATGATTGGGTTTAAATCTAAAATTGCTTTGCTCAGCTTCTTCTTGGAGTATCTACCCAACACTGCCAAAGGAGTGTTGAAATCTCCAACCATTATGGAGCTTGAGGAAATCAAGTTGCTCGTGTCTGTTAGAGTTTCTCTTATAAATTGAGGTGCATTCTGGTTGTGTGCATAAATATTAATAATTGAAATCTCATCATATTGAGTATTACCCTTAACAAATATGAAGTGATCATTCTTATTCTTCGTTACTTTTGTTGTTCTAAAGCCTATTGTGTCTGCAAATAGAATTGCAATACCTGCTTTTTTCTGATTACCATTTGCCTGAAATATGGACAACCATCCTTTCACCCTGAGTCTATACTTATCCTTTTACGTAAGATGTGACTCTTGTATTCAGCAAATATCTGGCCTGAGTTTTTGTATCCAGTCATCTAACCTGTGCCTCTTTAGAGGACAGTTTAAGCCATTCTCATTAATGGGGAATATTGAAAAGTCTGGTAAATTTTGGGGTATTAAGTTTACAAAAGTCCAGTGGACATTTTTAATCTTTTCGCCACTGTGGAAGTTGGAGTTTCATCAAAAGTTTCTGAGTGAGTTTACTTTTGTGATAGAGGATTGGACTGGTCATTATGGAGGATAGATCTTAGTATATCTTGAAGAGATGTTTTGGTTATGGCAAAATTCTTCAACTTATGAATGTCATTAAAGTATTTAATTTTTTTTTATCATAAATGAAACTCAGTTTAGCTGGATACAGTATCCAGGGTTGAAAGTTATTTTGCTTTAGGAGATTAAAAATCTATGACCACTCTCTTCTGGCTTGTAATGTTTCAGCACAGAGATCTGCAGTCATTCTAATATTCTTCCCTTTGTAGGTAATGGATATCTTACGTCTGGCTGCTTTCAGAATTTTCTCCTTCATATTAACTTTAGGGAAGTTAATTATGATTTGCCTGGGGGATGTCTTATTGGGATTCAGTCATGCTGGGGTTCTGAAACTGTCTACTATCTGAATTTCAGAATCTCTTGCCATGCTTGGAAAATTTTCTTTCATAATTTCATAAAGAAGGGCCTCTGTGCCTTGAGAGGCCACTTCATCACTTTTAGGGATTCCAATGAGGCAGATATTAGCCTTCTTCAAATTATCCCAGAGTTCTCTGAGATAATGATTTGTTTTTGCTCTCCATTTCTCTTCATATTTGAGAGTTTGAGAGCCTTCAAAGGCTTTGTCTTCAATGTCAGAAATCCTTTCTTCTGCTTGCTCCACTCTGTTACTGAGGGATTCTACTGTATTTTTCAGATCTTTGATGGCTGCAAATTCTTGCTTCAGTGCATCAAAATCTTTGGTGGTTTTGTCTTTAAATTCATTTCAATTTTTGAGACAACTTTTGAATTTCTCCTTAAATTTCTAATTCCGACTTTTCAATTGCTCCTTGAATTTCGAATTCCAAATTTTCCTCCATTCTATTAACCTTGTTTGCAATCAAAATTCTGAATTTGATTTCTGACATCTCTGCCAGGTGTTTATAAATGTGATATTCAGTTACATCTGCCATATCTTCCAATGGGGGGGTTGATCTCTTCTGGTTATTCATGTTACCAGAGTTTTTCCACTGATTCTGCCCCATGATTATTTTACACCATTTTATTTTTCCCCTGGAACTTTGTTGAGGACCTGTACAGTGCTATGGCCTGAGAAACTGGGGACCTGTTTGTTGTGGTGGGGCTAAGTGTTTCTGTCTTGTTTTCAGTTGGTCTCTGTCCAACCCTAGTGAAACAGTTACTCTGTGTGGAAGTCTCAGCTGTGGAGAAATAGCATACACTTGTGGTGCATCTTACAATGGTATACGTGAAACTTAGTAAATGTAGAAAGTAAATGTCTCAACACAATAACTGTGAAATTGCCAGGAAGGCTATGTTAACCAGTGTGATATAAACGTGTCAACCAGTCTGTGAAACTAGTGTATGATGCCCCATGATCATGTCAATGTACACAGCTATGATTTAATAAAAAAAAAAAAATGCCCATCTACATGATACTTTATGTCATAATGCAAATCATTGAGAAATAATCTGTATATGTACCTGTTCCAATGCACATACAAATTCAATTTACAAACAAAGCTACATAACTTATCTCATTCACAATCCAGGGACTTGCTGTAAATCTGAATGAGAAAGAATATATATATTCCTTTTTATTAACCTCTTTATGATATTTATTTAGTATGCTCCCTTTAATTATAAAAGCATTCATAATGCCTATGATTTTGTCACCAATAGAAATCCTGGATCCTTTTTTATTCCATTATTTTCATACCACATTTCGGTTTTTATAGATATCTATAAAATATCATTTCTAGGTTGATATCTACCTGACATTTTTAGAGCTTGTTATTTAATGCACTCAAAGAAGTAAATATATTACTACACCACAATTTTGTTATGTTTGCATCATTGTATTCAATATAATTAATACTTTTACAATCCTATATATTTTATTTTGTGCTCATAAAAACATTACTCTGAGTTGGAGACCAGGGCCCGTACAGGGTGCCGAGGGCTCCCAAAGCATCGAAAGTCAGGCATCCCTTCAAATAGGTCTAACTCCAGGGCAAGAAAAACAGTGATAAAGCTTTATGACCATATGTTCTTTTTGACAAAAAAGCAGTCTTTAACAATTTTGGCTAATTGCAAAAATCAAATATAGTCTCAAAGGACAAAGATATTCCAGTACTGGAGCTACTTGTGAGAAAGTTTCATCAACAAAGCTGGAGTTTTATGAACAGAATGATCAGGTCTTCTATTATATCTCAACTTCTAACATGCAAATAATTCATTCCTTTTGCAAATATTTATTAAATGTCTATTATATATGAGGCCCTATTGTATGCCCTGGGTAAAGGTCAATGAGAAGAATAGACTTAGTACCTGCCTGGGTGAAAGTTATGTTGTGATGGAAGCAAACAGCCACAAAAACGTTAAGAAATAAAGAAACCAGACATCAGATATAAATTGAGAAGTGCTATGATAAACATGAAGCAGGAGGATGCTCTAAACAGTGAAGGAGTAATACAGAGCCTAGGTGCCTGGCTCTGGCAGTGCCCTTCTTCCCTTCAAACCCTGGCTCCATGCCCACTGGCTCTGTGAGCCTATTCAGCTGTGCACTCTCTCTAAACCCCCGTTTTGTCATCTAGAAAGTGGATATATTAAAGAAACATGCAGCCTGGAGTGATGGCTCATTCCTATAATCCCAGCACTCTGGGAGGCAGAGGCAGGTGGATTGCTTGAGGTCAGGAGTTTGAGACCAGCCTGAGCAAGAGTGAGACCCTTGTCATTTCTATTTCCAAAAACAGAAAAAATTAACCTGGCATTTGGCACGTTCCTGTAGTCCCAGCTACTCAGGAAAGTGAGACAGGAGAATCAGTTGAGCCCAGGGGCTTGGGGCTGTAGTGAGCTATGATGACGCCACTGGACCCTAGCCAGGGTGACAGAGTATTTCAAAGGAAAAAAAAAAAGGAAGGAAGACAGGGAGGAAGAATAGGAAGGAGGAAAAGAGAAAGAAAGGGAGGGAGGGAGGAAGAAAGAAGGAAGGAAGGAAGGGAAGAAGGAAGAGAGGGAGGGAAGAAGGAAGAGAGGGAGGGAGGGAGGTAGAAGGAAAGGAAAGGAAGGAAGGAAGGAAGAGAGGGAGGGAGGGAGGAAGAAGGGAAGGAAGGAAGGAAGGAAGGAGGGAACGAAGGAAGGAAGGAAGGAAGGAAGGAAGGAAGGAAAGAAGGAAGGAAGAGAGGGAGGGAGGGAGGAAGAAGGGAAGGAAGGAAGGAAGGAAGGAAGGGGAAAGGAGGGAAAGAGGAAGGGAAACTGGTCACTCCTAACATTCCTAACACCTCCCAAAGAACCAAGCACAGAATTGAAGGGTTTACTATGTTTTCTTAAAGAAATTGTAGGACAGCCATCTGGATTAGAGTCTAAAAGTTGTTACCCTCTTTTCCCCTATGGCATTGAACAGCACAGACTGACATTAAAGTGAGAGAAGAACTAGCTTTCCAGTTGCCCTTGAACTCTCCCCCTGTGAGAACAGGGGACCTGGATGGCTGAGCGGGGAACTGCCTCAGGATTCACCGGAAAGGATGGGGACCATTTCTGGCATGCAGAGATCTTTCTGAGTAAGAAATTGTGTAGCTAGGACAGCACAGAGTCAAGAAGGGAAGAGATGGAGTCTATGGCAGAGGCGGTCCTCTTCCTCAGCATGTGTTGAAAGAAGGCTATAAGCCAGGCCGGGGCCCATTCCCGAGAGAGGATGAGAGCACAGAGAGAACTAGGCAGCGGGGTCCATCCCCCCTGCAGCCTGCACTGCGGGGAGGCAGATCCATGGACAAGCACAGATGCAGAAGGCAGGGAATGAGTCAAGAAAGCTAATTCCAGGCAGCAACGATAGCCCTGAAGAAATAAACAGGGTCCTAGGACAGATGATGACTGTGAAGGGGTTTGGAGGAATCTGAGTCTCTATCTTTAAAAGGTCACTTTGGCTTCTGTGTGGGTCACACAGTAGACAGAGATTAGAACGGATGCAGGCAGACCTACGGCAGCAGGAGGTGGCTACGGCGCACCTGTGAGAGGTGACGGTGGCTCAGACCGTGGCCAGTGGCGGGATGCAGATGTGAAAGGCAGGTGGGGAGAGGAGTCAGCTGAGACCGGAAAAGCAGCCAAGAAGGCGAATGTAACAAAAGGTAACAGAACTGGAGTTGAGAGTGGAAAGAACACTCCAAAATTATTCTTCCTTCAATTCTGCAGATGAGGAAACCACATCCCAGGAGGGTGAGGTGGCTCCCCCAGCCTCTGAGCAGCAGGCAAGTCTCTGAGCCTTCCGGCCTCACACACTCTGCCGCACCAGAAGCCAGGACCGGGGCAGGGGCAGGAATGCAGAGAGGAAGACAGCAAGGCCAGGGAGGACGGAGGAGGGAGGAAGCACAGAGGGAGAGAGGCAGCAAAAGGTCCAAGAAAATGGAAAGGAATCAAGGTGGAAGCGAGGAAGCAACCAGAGCTGAAATGAGGGATCAGCGGGCAGGGGAGGGGAGCAGGGAGGAAGCAGATTCTGCTGCTGGGATTAGTCAGGGCTGTCGGTTTGCAGTTGAGGTTTGTGGAATAGACCATAGCAGGCCCACTGCAGCTGTCGGGGCACCAGAAGCAGCAGTTGGAGCAGCTGCCTGTGCCACCTGAGCCACAGGAACAACGGCAGGGGAAGTGCACACAGCCCGAAGTCCCTGTGCGGCGGAGCCCGGCTAGCAGAGGTCACATTGTTCCAGCTCACTTCTCGGGATGCTGGGCTTTCCTAAGGCAGCCCAGAGCGCTGGCCCATCCCTGTCCTCACCATCGTCACCATCGTCACCATCATCATGCTACCGTTTCTCCAGATCAAGTGCTGGGAGATTTATGAGCATTTGTCCCTTTCATCTTCACAAATGCACTTACATTTTCCCTGGTTTACAGGTAAAGAAACTAAGGCCAGATAGTGGCAGAAAGGATCTGCTGTCATTCTGTTGGTTTTGTTTTGTCTTTTTTCTCCCCTCTCTGGAGGAGAGGTGTTGGCGATGTGCACTGCTGGGGCCATCTCCACATGATTTCTCTCTTCTTGGCCTGGGCTGATGAAGCCAGCAGGGGCCTGTGCTGTCTACCTGGCCGACAGGCCTCCCATTTAGGTTCCCCAGAAGGCCCAGTGCCAATTGCATGGGCAGCTCCCAGAATTCAAACAGAGCTTTCTTTTATATTTTTTATGCTTTTTCTTTGTTTAGTATGTATAACAGTTGACTTCCTTTTCCTTCAAGCCCCCTTTCAAATGTCACCCCTTCCATGAAGTTTTCATTTCTTTCCAAGCGAGATAAACCACTCCCTCCTTGATGCTCTCACAGTCTTGCATTTTGGTTGGATCCACTGGTTGGCCTCCTCTAGCAGAGGACGGGCTTCCTGAGGAAAGGGGCTGTGTTTTAATCATTACTGTATTCTTGGCACTTACCACAGTGCCTGGCACACTCAAACGCAGTCAATAAATGGTAACTGGACTAAAAAACAAAACAAAACAAAACAAAATCATAAAAAGGAAAGGGCATTTGTTGAGGCCAGTATAAGTCAACTATTTCCAACCTGCTTGCTTAATTCAGAAATTCAAATGAAGGAAGACATTGTCGATCCCATAAGTATATCCATATTTTTTCTATTGGTGATGGATAAATAGCTTTTGGATTTCCTTTTGGAGCATAATGAAAGTAATTTATAGGAATAGAAGTTATAAAATTGAATTTTTTTAACCTCCAAACTATCATTCAGCAAGGAAAAAACGTATTAGTAAATCTCTCTCTCTCTATATATATATTTTTTTAAATTTTGATCTTTTTTATTTTAGACTTTTGCCTACAGGAAATAGAAATGAGATGACTAATTATAGTGCTGAAGCATAAGCATAGCTATAATTAACTTCAAAGGCACATGTTATATGGCACATGGTATTGTCATATTATTATGCGTTACTATGAATAACGTTATTGCAAATTCATTTGTATTTATGATTTGGTCTTTGTAGCTCCAATGTCATCATTAACTGAAACTTCATAGCATCCTTCTTACTGATATGTACTGAAGGTAAAACTATACCTTATTTTCCTTATCTATCCTTGCCTTGTTCCTTATTAAAACTATAACCGATGGCAAAATAAGAAGGAACTAGAAAGAAGCATACTTAAATTACAACTGGGACATGTGACAACAATTTGTAACCATTGCACCTGCCAGTGACACACCTTCTGTAGACGCTCACTCTGTAGTGAGAGGGCAGAGAGCACAGTCTGAGGGCTGTGTGCAATTCCCAGCATCACCTCTCAAATTTTCCTCTTTTCTGTCACTGAAGGTATTGAAAAACAAACCTGCAAGAACAAACATGCATTATAGGGGCAATCTTCAATGTCCTCTGAACATATTTAAAAGCATTTGATTCATAAACTTCAGTAGTTAACAAGTATTAGTGTTCATTTGTTATTATTTATATAACCCACCTTGGCCTCATCTACAAAATCATATTTTTAAACATTGTCTTTCGGCCTCATACTTTCCCCAAATGGAATTTGGTCCCTCTAAAAGTCACTCTCCACATGGTGCCTCCCTGTGGGGCTACACATCCCTTGGGCTACTGCAGTTACTGTGCGACATCCACCGAGTTTCTTCTGTGGATCCAGCTCTCATTCATTGGTATCTGTTACCTGCTACCAGACTTTCCTGCAGGGCTCAGCTTTGCATCACAGGAGGTGCCAAAAATACAATTGCTGCTGCTGTCTGATATTGCTCCCAAAGCTGGCAGTTTGCAGGGTAATTCATGGCACATGCTCCTTGAGTGGAGGAACTGGGGCAAGGAGTGAGTTGCCTTCTCCTTCATGCTGAACCTTCCCCTAATTCTGTCTTAGTTTCCTATGGCAGCTGCTGTAACAGATGCTGCAAATTCAGGGGCTTAAACCAACACAATTTATTCTCTGGTTCCAGATGTCAAAAGACCAACAGGGCTTTTCATGGGCTAAAGCCACTGTGTCAGCAAAGCTGCAGTTTCATGTGCAGGGTCTGAGGGAAAATTCATCTCCCCAACTTTCCCGGCTTCCAATACTGCTTACACTCATTTGCTCATGGTCCTGTCCCCCATCAGCTATGTCATATCTCTAATTTTTTTCCATCGTCATGTGTCTGTCTAACTCTCTTTTTCTAACTCCCTCTTCCACTTTTGTTTTTTTAATTAAATCATAGCTGTGTACATTAATGCGATGGAGCACCATGCACTGGTTTTATATACAATTTGAAATATTTTCAACAAACTGGTTAACACAGCCTTCCTGGAATTTTCTTAGTTATTGTGTTAAGACATTTATATTCTATTTATAATAGTAAGTTTCACATGTACCCTTGTAAGATGCACCGTAGGGGTAATCCCACCAATCACCCTCCCTTCACCCACCTCTCCCCCTCCTCTTCCCTCTTCCACTTTTAAGGGCCTTTTATTAGATTAAGCCTGCCCAGATAATCTACAATAATCTACCTATTTTAAGATTAGCTGATTAACAATCTTAATTCCATCTGTGACTTTAATTCTTCTTTGCTATGTAATCCAACGTATTCACAGGTTCTGAAGATTAGGACATCTTAGGAGATGTCTTTTCTTTTTTCTTTTGAGACAGAGTCTCACTTTATTGCCCTTGATAGCGTGCCATGGCATCATAGCTCACAGCAATCTCAAATTCCTGGGATCAAGCAATCCTCTTGTAGTCCCCAAGTAATCCTACTTTAGTCCACAAGTAGCTGGGACGAAAGGCACCTGCCACAACCCCTGGCTATTTTTAGGGATAGGGTCTTGCTCTTGCTCAGGCTATGAGCTCAGGCAACCCCACCCACCTTGTCCTCCCAGAGTGCTAGGATTACAGGTGTGAGCCACCATGCCTGGCCTAGAAGAGAGTATTATTCTGCCTAACAAGTATACTTTGTCACTTGGACCTCAAAGCAGGAATTTTCATGTCCAAAACTCTCTTTTGTTATTAATTAACAAATTAATAGTATAATATGATCACAGGAAATAAAGTTAATATATGAAAATAAATTATTTTTTTTATACTGGAACACACAATTGGAAAGTGAACTTGACATAATATGATTTGCAATAGCATCAATGGATGTTAAATACCAAGAAATAAATTAAGAAATGACACACAAAAATTCTATAGTGAAAACTACTAAGCAGTGTTGAGAGAAAGTAAAAAGTCCTTTTAAAAAATGCAGTATATTGACTTGGAACCTGTAATACAGTGGTTATAGCGCCAGGCACATACACCACGGCTGGCAGGTTTGAATCCAGCCCAGGCAGGACAGCTAAAACAACTATGACAACTGCAACAAAAAATAGCTGGGCGTTGTGGCAGCCGCCTATAGTCCCAGCTACTTGGGAGGCTGAGGCAAGAGAATTGCTTAAGCCCAAGAGTTTGAGGTTGCTGCAAACCGTGATGCCACGGCATTCTACTAAGGGTGACACAGTAAGACCCTGTCTCAAAAAAAAAAAAAAAAAAAGTATACTATGTTCATGGTTACAGTGTCAATATGGTTAAAATAGCAATATCCTCAACCTGATCAACAAAGTCATATGCAATTTCAGTAAAAATATCAGCAGGATTTTTGTTAGAAATTGACAAGTTGATTCTACAATATATGAAGCACTTAAAATAAGGCAGTCATTTGTGGTGGATATTAATGCAAATCAGTTGAAATAATTACTGATCTTCTGTATGTTCCCATAGACATAGTAAAAGAGGGAGCAGCAGCCTAACAAAGTGAGGAGACAGCTCTAGGTTCAAATCCCAGGTCTGTGGTCCACAATCTCCTCCTGTCCACCAGAGCTTATCAGAATCTAGGGGTAGGGTAGCACAGGAAAGAAGAATAGATATAATTTGAAATGGCATCCAAGAGGGGATGGATAGAACCCACCAATCCACCCCAACCACCTTGGTAGAGAAACACTGTTCCAAATGAATCATTTAAGTGATACTTTACTACTAAATTTGGAAGGAAACTTAGAGAATATTGTCTTTCTTAAGGTCTAAATAGAATAAAGTGATTTGCTTAAGATTACACAAGTATCAAAGGGATTGTTATTTATTTCAGTGAGACCAGAACTCAGCCCTAATGGCCTAAATTTGAATATGAATCCCAGCTCTGCCACCAGCTAGCCAGTCAACTCAAGGTAAAAAGTCTCTGAAATTCTTATCTCTTACCTGAACATATGGGGGGGAAAATACCTATTTTTAAAGATACTTTAAGGAGTAATAATATAATTTTCAAAGTGTTTGACAACTTGCTTGACACATAGAGGGTAATTGATCATTTTTTTTCCCTTTTTTCCTGTCTGTCTTCTATACCTAGCTGATATCTCCTTAAATATATAGTTCAACATGTGCATTGGTTAGAATTTTTGTTGCAGAACAGAATTCTACTCAAGCTAACATAAGCATAAGGGTTTTTTTTTTTTTTGGGGGGGGGGTCATTTAGAAGGATAGGGAGTACCAGGAGGACCTCAATGGCAAGAAACCAGCCAGGCTTCAGGAAATATCTGAACCAGAAATCATAAAGCAGACCTGCCTTCCTATCTCTCGTGCCTAATTGCTTCTCTGCATCTATTCCCTGATCCTTCTCTCTGTACTTGAATATCTCCTTTCTCTGCTTTTCCACGTTTATGGTGTTAGAAGATGGGCATTGACCAATCCCTGACATATTTCTTCCATTGACTAGCCCAGACTCAATCATTATATTTTAAACCCAATCTCAAGTTCTCAGGAAAGATAATTGGATTAGCTAATGGTAGGGAAGGGCCAGTGGAGTCATATAAAACGCTGCCAGTGATCCACCACCCAAGCTGAAAAGAACAATTATAGGGCTCATTGTGAGTTGGGCATAGTATCCTAAAAATCTACAGTTAATACGATGTGCTGGCAAGTGCTCTGTGGGTATCTGAGAAAAATTCTTGCCCATGTTTGAAAAGCTTCCTGCTTAACGTACAGTTTTAAAATGGGGGCACAATGGCAATGCCCCACGCCCCGGAGTTTATACATTGAGCATTTAGATTTTGTCCAGTTCCAAACAGGCTTTCTCAAGTGTCTTTCCTTGGCTTTGTCATGAGGAGAGTAAGATCAAATATTCTTGCCCTTAAAACATGGGCTTATAAAAAAACTGTTCCAAGGAAACCATATCATTTCAGATAGGCTTGGCTCAAAAATGAGAGGCCATTTAAGTGGTGCTGCTATGGAAATCTGTCATAAAATATACTATGTCATAAAAATACTGGCTTAATGTTTTTCTACTATTTGACAGTTATTCTCAGAGTCCAGTGACTAGAAACTCTCTAGTTCAACAGTCTGATTTTCGGCTTGTATATATGAGGATTGTCCAGAAAATATCAAGACACGTACTATGAAAGATAGCATTAACAATGGCTGGATACTTTCTAGAGAACCTTTGTGTGCTTGCCTTTCTAATGAAGGAATTACATATGAAATAATTATAGAGAATTAGGTTGTTTTGTTTGTTTGTTTGTTTGTTTTTCAGGACTTACTGGAGTCCTTTATTTAGAAAAATAAATTTTGGCCAGGCCTGTAATCCTACCACTCTGGAAGGCCAAGGCAAGTAGATCTCTTAAGCTCAGGGGTTTGAAACCAGCCTGAGTAACAGCCAGATCCTGTCTCTACTAAAATAGAAAAACTAGCCTACAGGCGGGTACCTGTAGTCCCAGCTACTTGGGAAGCCGAGGCAAGAAGATTGCTTGAGCACAAGAGTTTGAGGTTGCTGTGAGCTATAATGAGGCCATGGCACACTACTGAGGGCAACAGAATGAGAGTGTCTATTAAAAAAAGAAAGGATTTCATTAATTTTCTTCTTAATTAAAACAACTGATTTTTGTGGGAAAACAAATAACATGCTTTTCAAATGAATCTAAGATTATGCTATACAAATACCAAAGCCACCACTACCAGTGCTATCCCAGTTCATCACCAGTTAAAAAAATAAACAACAACAAACACTTAGCAGCAGTCTCCTTGCCTCTCCTTGGGAGTTTTACTGATGCTAAGGAGGAAATACAGCTGAGGAGTTTCATGCTCCTTTCTCTCCAGGCTGCTCTTTTCTACAGGCTCTCTGTGTGTCTGGATGTCTAAACTGACAGAAGTTGAAGGCGACGTGTCTCCAAGGCAAACTCTTCCCTCACTTACGTGTATTGACCCAGCTGTTCAGGTTGGACTTGAAACTCGGAATGTTGATGTGGATAAAGAGCCGAATGTGAGAGAGAGTGAAATCAAGCAAGTGGAACACATTGGTAGGTCACTATGAAAGTTTTGAGACGGAGTACTTTATGTGGTCCATTATTTCACTTCCAAGAAACAGTCAATAGCCTCCCCTTTCTGATTTCCCTGTGAAATTTTCAACTTGCTCAGCTCATCAGTGTTTTCAGAAGGGCTTCATTTTGTTCCCATCCATGCAGATGTTACATTTCTTAAATTTCATGTGTCTGAAAACTTTTGTAATGACTTCCGTGTTAATATGTATCGTCTCTGTTCTGCTTAGTGAAGTGAAAAGCCCACTTTTGAGCTTGTGTGTATCTCTCATTTTCCCAACCAAGGTCAAGCCAACATCAGCTATAAACTGACTGCTCTCCTTTGAGCAGCAGTTCTCAACCTGTGGGTCACGACCCCTTTGTAACAATGAAAATACATCCTGCATATCAGATATTTACACTACGATTCATAACAGTAGCACAATTATAGTTATGGAGTAGCAATGAAAATAATTTTATGGCTGGGGGCCACCACAACATGAAGAACTGTATGAAAGGGTCACAGCATTAGGAGGCATTAGGAAGGTTGAGAACCACTGATCTAGAGTCTTATCAAAGAGGAAGTGACTTCAAGCAAATCTGCTCTAAGACATGAGGTGGTAATGGCTACCAAGCAGAAGGCCCTTTTGCCCCTGCACACTACTGGGAAACAAGCAGTTACAACATTTGCAGAGAGTAATGTGATAGTACACATCAATGTTTCTGAATGTGCAAACATTTATATTTAGAAGTTGACCTTTAGAAATGTGTTCCATAGGAATGCTTGCTTGAGTGTACCAGGAATTTTATGGTAGCACTGTTTCTAAAAGAAAAGAAAAACTTGTTGAAACAAAGCTAAGTGTCTATCATTAGGGTGATAACTAAATAAATTACAGTCCATTCATACTATGGAATAGTAAGAGGACAATAAAAGGAAAGGAAAACAGCATATGTTAGAACGTAGGGAAGTGTTCATGCTACCTGGTCAAATGACAAAAGCAAAGCAGTACAAATACTATGATTCCATTTTTATAAAAGAAAATAATATCTTTCTCTGGATTTGTGTGTATGTGTGTGCCATAAAAAAGATAAAGGATACTCAACAAACTAGTAATAGCAAAACGTGGCTATGAAATGGACAGTAGAGGAATGTACACTTTTTAGTTCATGCATTTTGAGATCATTTGAATTTCCTACCATTGTGAGATGTGATTTTGTCATTAAGAATATAAATATGTCTGGGTACAGAATTTCACTCTGAGATAAAGAAAAGCTCTGGAGATGGCTGATGGTGATGGCCTCACAAGAATGTGAATGTACTTAAGGCCACTGAGCTTACACTTAAAATTATTAAAATGGCAAATATTAAATTTTATGCGATTCACATTTTATCACAATAAAAAAATATGGTGCCTTTCACAGGGTATTTTCATGGTAGAAGAAGTGGGCAGTATGTGTAGCTTAACAAGGACGTAGGTAAGGGGGTGTGGACCAGATGGGCAGCACCTGGGTGCAATACCAACAAATTGGATCTCACACAGCCCCTAGAGTGACACCCAGACACATAAAGTCTGGGTAAGCCAAAGGTGTCTTTAGCCGTGACCACCATGGGAGGCTTCCCTTGGGTGGAGCAGATATTTGGAGGGACGTTCTTTGTGATGGCTCAAGTAGCATCACCGTTACCCAGGTCCCCTCCCTCAGGAATAACGTGAGTGGTTTTTTTTTTCCCCACATAAAACTGAGCCTGCAAAAAAATAATGTGATATGTTGATGCCTTTATATCAGCTACCCAAACCTATTTATCTTGTTAGACATGTGCCGGAATTCCTTAAGTGTCCCTATTACATTTTTGACCCTTTACTTATACAGAATTGTAACATTCAAGCTTATACATGTCGTGTTTGACTGGTTTCCATAAGATGGAACCAAGAGTCCAAGGCCAACTTACACTTCTACTATCAAGGAGTGTCTTTAATTTTAAGTACGTCAATAAGTAAACATTTATAAAGTGCCTACTGTATGAACCATAACACAACTGTTTAACTTCAACCTTGCAACCTATAAAGGAAATAACTAATACATAGGTATTGAATCGGATTGGATGGAACTGGATTATATTGGGTTACATTGGACTGGATGCTTTGTGATTCAA
This sequence comes from Loris lydekkerianus, assembly GCA_963574355.1. Lineage (NCBI taxonomy): Eukaryota > Metazoa > Chordata > Mammalia > Primates > Lorisidae > Loris > Loris lydekkerianus. Next base: position 9,137 of record CAUYPK010098611.1, on the reverse strand, counting down.
TACAACAGCATTTATTACCCACTAAGATATCTCACTGTGCAAGACAGCAAGGGTTTGAAGAAAAGAATAAAAATACTAGTAGAATATGTTCCTTCTCTTATAAGACTCACCACCAAGGGGACAGCAGGAATGATTGAAATGCGATTCATACTGTAATGGTGATCTACACAAACATGAATTTACCAGGACCAGATTCATTCTGTCTGTGGTTGTCGGTGTAGCCTCTATAAAAAGAGTGGAACACAGGAACAGATCCAGAGAGAGGAGGCGTATTCAGGTTGAGAGAATTGCCTGCAGAGGCCTGAAGGACAGAATGTGCCCGGCCGGCTGTTCAGGACACGAAGAGTGGCTCATTTCATCTAGAGCATAGCGTACAGTATGGGACACAAGACTCTCTGCATGACACACATTAGGGGAGCAAGAGTGGGGCCAGAGCCTTGGGGCACTTGTGAGGAATCACATCAGAGGGTGGGGGTGGGGTGGGAGGGCAGAGTCCCAGGGCTGCTGGAATGACAGGAGCTCCGCTCTGTAGTCCCTGAGGGGAGCCTTCACATGCAGGGAGCTGCCACCTCCCACCCAAGTCTGCAGCAGCTTTCAGCCATCGTCTCCCGCCCTGCTCCGGCCTCTCTAGTCTGTTCTACACATAGCCACAGTGGTCCTTGGAAAGCTGCAAGTCAGATCCCAGCAGTCTTGTGCTCAGAATCTTTCCTTGGTTTCCTTCTTTTTTTAGGATAAGTTCAAAATTTTCACACGACCGCTGAGACCATGCAGAGTAGCCCTCCCAACTCCACACTGCTCAGTTTCACCTGATACCAAGACACTCTCTTTCTCCCCTTACGCTCCATCTACCCCAGCCCAAGACTGCCATGCAGTGTCCCCCATGCAGTTGTAATGCTGGAAAATAGCAGGTGGTCAGTATGCAGCAGGGAAATGAGGCAGGAGGTGCAGGCATGCAGGAGGGAGCAAACAGAGGGCCTGCCTGAGTCTTCTCCTGTGCCCCGGGCCTTACCATGGAATGCCTGCATAGCCCAGGTGCTCTGCATGCAAAAGACAGAAGGGGGGCAAAAGACAGAAGGCTCCTGAGGGGAAGACAGAGGATCTGGGCAATGTTCGCATTTGTTAGTACATTTATTAAAATGTACACTTAGTACATTTGGGATTTGAGGGAAATAGAAAAGGCCCATGGAGAATGAAATAGGAAGCAGAGTCCAGCCCTCCCAGCAGGTCTGTGGAGGGGCTTTGAGGGGTGGCCAGGGAAGAAGAGTGGGCAGAAGGTCAGGGCAGTGCTGCGGGAGGAGACAGCAGAGGTCTTGATCAGCCCAGGACTGCTGGGATGGGTATGGTGAAGGTCAGGAACAAGGCATCACTGAAGTCACCTGCCCAGGAGTCCTGCCTGGGCAAGAGAACTCAGAGGAGGGATTACAGACTGAGGGCAAAGGGACAGCCGGCTGGAACCCAGGGAGCGTCAGGGACTGTGTTCGTGAAACTGTCATCCCGGAGGGGCTTTGGAAAGGTCAAGATCACAGAAGAGAAGAGCACTTGAGGCAGGGCTTCTAGATGGCTAGAGTGGAGGAGGGGTCACAAGAGGCAGAGGTGAGTACTGTGGAGCCAGGAGCCTAGGTCACTGAGGATAATAGCTAACCTTTGGACCCTTTTATGGTGGCTGGACATATTTGTACATCTGTTTATTGGCTACTGTCTGCTACTTTTTTACCACTTCAAATTAAATGATCATCTCCTCAAGGGCAGGCATCACATGTGTCTCTGTGGGATATTCAGGGTCTGCAAAATCAGAGATGCACATTAAGTACCTATATACTTGAGTATAAGCTGAGTTTTTTCGGCACAAAATTTGTGCCGAATAACCCGAACTCAGCACAAATTTTGTGCCGAATAAACTCGGCTTATACTCGAGTATATTCGGTACTTGTAGAGAAAAATGAATGAATGAATGAGGAGGTGAATGAATGAATGAATGTGTGACTACCCTTCACTGCCTCTCATTCATCCTTTTAAATTTGAAGGGGATCATTTATAGCAGTCCTGTGATATAAGGGCAAAACTTTTGACACTAGAGAACAGTGAAGATGTAGATTTACCAAGCTGTTAAGCTTTGGATTATACACAATTGTTTGTAGGGGCTTTAGTTGTTCTCTACACTCTGAGTATATGCACTTCAAAGGCAAGAGCCAAGTTTCATATAATATTTCCTTTCTATCCCCAAAGCATCCAGCATAATGCTGAGAAATTAATAAGCAGATGTGTAGCAGCCTTGAGGGGGAGGTCTTATTGTTAAACAGACTTTTGCAGCAGATAAAATTGCCCTTATCACTAATCTTTAGTTTCCTCATCTGTAAAATAGGGACTAAAGCCAGGATATAGCATAGTGCGATAATGTATGTACATAACCATGTATTAGTGCCAGGCACATAGCACTCCATCCATAATATATATAAGAGCTGAAGACAGAAAACACAACGTTTTGTTTATTATTTGGAGAGTGTAATTGCAGTTGCATTTAAAGTTTATCCTTGTTGGCAGCAATACACTTCTCGATACTTTGGCCCAGAGGAACATTTCCTTTTCTGGTTTGCTTCAGCAGCAGTGATTGCAAGCCCCAACTTTGCTATTCTCCAGCAGAAGGTATCTGGGCACTCCCTAGCGTGGGATGGGGGCAAGACCTCAGGGGCTGTTCCAGGTGTGCAAAGCTCTATGCTGCCCTCTGGTGGTGGTATTTTGTGCCACCCCCTTCCCTGCATTGGACTTTGTTGTGCTGACCTTAATGGGCAAAGAAAGATGTGACTTTAGAAAGAGCACTAATGAGAAGATTCTTTGGAGAATACAGGGAGGGCCAAACTGCATCATTTGTTGTTTGGCTCAGTTCCTCAGTTCCATGCTCCCACTTCCTCCCAGGGAATAGCAACTTCTGCAATAATGAAAAACTGCTATCTCCAAGGGATCCTGGGGCTCAGTCAAGGTGATTCAGAAGCTCTGAGAGGGGCAGGGGCAGTCTAAGATTGCACAATTAAACTGTGACGTTCAAGATTTGTATGATAACCACTTGCAGACCAATTTCCTTCTATAAAGAACAAGTTGTAGGGTTCACCATAAAATGCAAATTATTCCAGGAAGGCTTCTGCATTTCCTCAACTGAAAGGAATCTAAATGCCCACAGCAGAACAAGAGCCATCTTTACGTCTTTGCTTGTCCTCATCCTTCACCTCCAATAAATAAGCAGGCTCCCTGGTTTTCCATGTCAAATAATCATCCCCTGTGATGCATCTGATCTGCTACTACCTAGCAGCATCCTCTCTGTCTGCTACAATTGTCTTCTCTGCTTTCTGTCCCCTCATCTCCTTCATGATCCCCTCTCCTGTCAGCTGCCAGAATGAACTGCCAGCAGTCCTGTTTAACTTATGAGAAGCCAGTGTTTCACCGTGGTCTGTAGGTCACAACGTGACCCAATCTCATTGCATACCGGTGCCCCCTTGGCTCTGTGCACTCCATCTACCTGCTCCCTCTCCCACGCCTCCAGCACAGCAGCCTTTGGTGTGCTCACCGTTCTCTCTGCTGGAGCACTCTTCCCTGCACACTTCTCATGCCTGACTCTTCCTCTTCTTTCCTCTCAGTAAAGACGTCCCCTCTTAGCGAGGCCTGCTGTACTCACCCCACCTAAAACAGCTTCTTGTTCAATATTCTCCTTCCCCCACGTGGTAATTCTTGATTGTATCTTCCTATTAATTTCCTTCACAGCAGTAACCAACTACCTGTCATTATCCTGTTTCTTTCTCTAACATATGTTTTCCATTAGAATGTAATTCCCAGGAGGGCAGAAATTTTGCCTTCCCACTGCTGAAGTCTCAGTGTCTGTACCTAATGGAGGCTCGAAAGACCGCTTGTTGGGGAGAATGGCATTTTACATCTTGTGGCACTGGCTAATTTTTCATAACCTAATTTTCATCTGTAGCTGCTCCTGTCATGTCCAACCACGTGGAACCATCCTGATCAGATCGTGCTCTTATGTTGGCTGACTGAATGAATGGGCACAGATAAGGGTGCTCATTTTCTCCATAGCCTGCCCCATGTGGCTGTTTATATGTGCATTGACAAACTTTATGTATGTCCACAAAAGCACATTTCTTTCTCCACGTAACCTATAACAGTGAATTTGAATTCCTTTTCTTATTCATTGCTGTAATTCATAGTATCAAGATTTGATAGAACTAAATGCCACTCTATCACGTTAATACAAACTTGATTTTATGTTTATTTGGTGATGGTTTCTCCCCAAAACTAGACACCCAGGAATTATTTCCAAGAAAAATAATTGAATAGGGAAAGAGACTGTGGTTGCCATTAAAATTAAACCCAGAAATCATTTTGTGTGTGTTATTTTTCTCTGGTTCCACCTCCAGCAATGGCTGGAAACAGGTCCTTAAGGACGAGTAATAAGAATGAATGTCATGAGAGTCAGAAATAATGAAGCAATAGCTTGCAGAAACACTACAGTATATGCCAACACAGAAAGAAGGGTAAGTGGGAAAATACATGCATGTGAAAAAATAAATATCCCAGTTAAGAGATACACAGAACCACAGTGGTGCATTTGTACAGCATCGCGGCTCTTTTTGGCTCAGCAACAATAACCTGGTCACATGGGAGTGAAATGTTCATCTTATCTGGCCCTTGATGTAGCAGTGCTGAATCACCTGCCCAGGGGAAGCTGCAGCCGTTTAGCACTTCCAACGACAGCAATAAGCTAATAGAATTAGTCTGGCTCACTAAGCACACATCACTTGACTGAGCCAACCTCTCTTTGGAGCAAAGCTGCTTTCTCAAATGCATACCTCAGTTTACGCTCTACGTACCATTTCCCTTATCTCTGTGAACATCTCATGTCTGTGAACCTCTTTCTCAATTTAGCTCATGTGAAATGGAGGGAAGGTGAATTGAGAGGGGACGGAGTGGGGACTAATAGATTCTCCTTAACATGTTCATTCGTCTTCCTATTTAGCTTCCTTATTACACTCAGCTTTCATCTCTGACACCATATTAATTACTCAGAGTAAAAAGCCGTTTCAGTCTGCTTCTTTTAAAAAATAAATAGATAGGAAGATAAATTCTAGAGTTTGATAGAATTCACTGTATATTTTGAAGAGAAGATTTGGAATGTTTCCATCCCCCCAAAATGATAAATGTTTGAGGAGATGAGCATCCTAATTACCCAGACGTAATCATCACATCCTGCATGCTTGCATCAAAATACCACCTGGACCAAATAAATGTGCACAACTACGTATTGATAAAAATATTTTTAAAATAATTTGTTTGTCTGCAAATAATTTTGACCAGGTTTTCATTTAAATGGCTGTTATCCCTACATGAGGAATACATGCTATCTAATTTAAGACTTGAATATTCTAGGTCAACCTGTTTCAAAGACATATTTGGGAGGGAGGAGGAACTAACAACGCAAATCAAAGGTGAGTAATCCCATGACCTAAGGAGATGACTACATTTGCTTAAGAGTGAGGAATTTGAAAAAAAGATTTTTGTCAAAATATACACCAAGCAAGCCAGAGACAGTCTTTTGGATGACCCCACTTTCGTCTTCTAGAATGAGGGGGCATCAAGGGTTTATTTTCTATGGTCTGTGTTTATGGGAGGGAAGATGAGCTCAGTTTCAGATGATGAAGCTCTAATGTGACTTCAGTTGATGGGTAAAGCCCAGGACCTCAGGCCCCCGCAGAGGTCAGAGAACAGGCAGATGCATTGAGATACTCAGGAAAGCACCCATCTGTTGATGAGGTTTCCCTGTAAGCCACATTCTGCACAAGAGCGTTGTGAAAGCCTTCACTGCCACAGCTCAGCAATTTGTAACCAGAACCAGTTTCAGCGAAGGCCAAGGAAAGTCTGTGTAAACGATGACATGATGAAAAGAGAAGTGTATTCAAGGAGTCAGACTTCTTAGATTCAAGCCACTCCTCTGTCCTGGACTACCTAGAAACTCTGGGAAGACTATTTAGACTGGCTAAGCCTCCATTTTCTTGATTATAAAATGTGAATAAACACTTCTTGCCTGATCCATCTCTCTAGCTGGTGAGTGCAGCTGAGAGCTGCGAAAACTCTAAAGGCTTCCGATATGTGAGATACCACACGACCAGTACAGGACCAGCGCCCACTGGCATGCACACTCCACCCTCTGCCCCGAATCACAGAAAGGCATGTGTTGGGGCATCCGGACACTGCATGTCACTAGATAACAGGCAAGGGTGTCTGGCCCCACTTGCCCTGTTTAGTAGGTACCCAAGCTTGAGAGAACAAAGGTCATCCAATTTTCAACTTAGCAATGGTGAATTTTTCAGAACAGGACAGAAGTCAAACAATTTAGCCCCTCTGAGCCTGCTTACTCTTACAGAAAACAAGGATTTGGGGCCAAGTGGCAATGGAGTGGCGCAGACTTGGATTAAAATCTCATGTCTACTCCTAGCTAGTTGGTTGGCCTTGGACAAGTAGCTTCACCTTAAATGTTCAAATGTTGCTTTGAATTAACATACAGTGAACTTGACTTTTTTTTTTTTTTTTGATGCACTGTTATGTTTTAACACCTGTACAGATTCATGAAGCCACCACTACAGTTAGAACAATTCAAGCAAGTCACAAAACCATCGCACACTTTCCCTTTGTAATCATGCCCTCCCGTCACGTGTGACCACAGAGCTCTTCTTCCTTACTAGAGCTTTGTCTTTCCAAATAGGTCATATAAATGGAAAAACATAAATGTGGCTTTTTAAAACTATCTTTCTTCACTCAGCATAATGCCTTTGAGATTCTCCCAAGTTTTTGCCTGCCTTCATAGTGTGTTTTTGTTAAATACCCTTCTTTTAAATAACTTCTATTGTACAGACGTACCACAATGTGTTTAGCCATATATCTGTTTAAGAACATTTGGGTTGCTTTAAATTTTTGGCAATTATGAATCAAGCTACTATGAAAATATTTGTGTGTGGGTTTCGTGCGGATGTATCTTTCATTGCTGTTAGAGCATGGGACAGTCAACATGTTTTTGTATAGGGCCAGATAGTAAATATTTTAGCTTTGGGGAGCTCTATAGTTTCTGTTGCAACTAGTGTGAAAGTAGCCACAGGTAATACATACAGGAATAAGTGTGACAAGCATGGCTGTGATCCAATAAGATTTTATTTACCAAAACAGATAGTGGGTTGGATTAGGCCTATTTGCCATAGTTTTCCAATCCCTGCTCTGTTCTAAATACCCCTGATTGGGACTGCTGGGTTATATATTTTTAACTTTATAATAAGACGCCAAGTAATTTTTCAGAGTGGCTGTAACTATCTTGCATTACCCCCAACACTTCTTATGAGTTTATGTTTATATCCCCACCAGCACTTGGTATCCTCAGTGTCATTAATTTCAGCCATCCTAATAGGCATGCGGTCGCATTAATTTGCATTTCCTTAATGGCTAATGATGTCAAATCTCTTTATTATGTGATTATTTGCCATCCCTATATTTTCTTTGGTGACGTGGCTGACTAACCGTTTTGTCTACTTTTTCATTGGGTAGTTAGTTCTCTTTTAAATTTTGAGATTTCTTCACATAGTTTGGATATAAGTCCATTTGCAGGTAAGTAAAGTGGCAAATATTTTCTTCTAGTCTATCTCTTTTTCACTCTCTTAACAGTGTCTTTTGCAAATAAACATTTTTGATTTAGAAGATGTGGAATTTATCAATGCTTCCTTTTATCAATCATGCTTTTGGTTTTATTTCTAAGATCTTTTTACCTACCTCCAAGTCAAGATTTTCTCCTATGTTTTCTTCTAAGAGTTTTGTAACATTGCATTTTACATTAAGATCTATGACCCATATTAAGTTTGTGTTTTTTGCCTGTAAGTGTGAGGTTCCAGTTAAAATTTATTCTTTTAAATGTATAAGCCCAATTGTTCCAGGATCATTTGTTGAAAAGGTTATTTGTATGTGGGTGTGTGCACACATGTAGTTATTTGCTTTCATACCTTTGTCAAAAATTAGTTGACCAATTACTATGTGGTATGCTAGGTCAGATCCAGGAACAGAAAAAGGTCATTAGTGGAACAACCAGTAAAATCCAAATAAAGTTGAGAGTTGAGTTAATAGTGTTGCACCAATTTTAATATCTTAGTTGTACCCAAATATCATGGCAATGTAAGGTGTTAAAATTAGGGGAAACTGGATGAGGTATAGGTATATGGGAGCTCTCTGCATTATCCTTACAAGTTTTCTATAAATTTCCAGTTACTACATATTACAAAATATAAACTTTATTTAAAAAAAAATCAATTTGCCATATTTGTATGGACTATTTCTGGACTCTCCATCCTGTTCCATTGATCTCCAGGCCTACCCCTTCACCAATACCTCACTATCTTGATCACTGTTTCTAAACAATTTACAAACTTTGTAATCTCTCCTATACATCAGAAGGTTTGTAAGGATGGAAATATACACAGACAGAAACGGGGTCCTTCTGAGTTTACCATTGAATCTCTAGTCCCATGTCTGGCACATGGTAAGCATTAAATGCATTTGTTTGTTGGTTTGTTTTGTGTCAAATGAATTATAAAATGCATCTTACTGACTGTCTTACAAATGAGTGAAATCAAGTATATATGAATCAGGGATTTTGCTTCCTAGGGTTCGTTAAACTCTTGGGATCTATCAAGGGGAGAGTAGCAGTGGGGACTCAGGGGAGGTGAGTGCCGCGGTGGGAGGTGAGTGCCGCCGCGGGGACTCGGGGAAGGTGAGTGCCACTGCGGTGACTCGGGGGAGGTGAGTGCCGCTGCGGTGACTTGGGGGAGGTGAGTGCCGCTGCGGTGACTCGGGGGAGGTGAGTGCCGCTGCAGCGGGGACTCGGGGGAGGTGAGTGCTGCTGCGGGGACTCGGGGGAGGTGAGTGCTGCTGCGGTGACTCCGGGGAGGTGAGTGCGGCTGCGGGGACTCGGGGGAGGTGAGTGCGGCGGCGGTGACTCGGGGGAGGTGAGTGCCGCTGCGGTGACTCGATCGGAAGAGCGGCGAGTAGGGCAAGCGTGTCCCAGTCTGTGGACAGGGCGGTGGTGGGGGGCGCCTTGCGGAGGCGGG
>CAUYPK010098607.1:0-12135 GCA_963574355.1 Loris lydekkerianus | reverse complement strand
CCTCGGTGGAGTGCCGTGAAGTCACAGGACCCACAGCAACCTCCAGCTCTTGGGCTTCTACGGATTCTTCTGCCTCAGCCTCCCGAGCAGCTGGGACTACAGGCGCACGCCACAACGCCCGGCTATTTTTTGGTTGCAGTTTGGCCGGGGTTTGAACCCGCCACCCTCGGTATATGGGGCGGGCGCCCTACTCACTGAGCCACAGACACCACCCTTACATTTACATTTATAACTGTAATTGTTTTGAGATTTTTTGTGTGTGTGAAGTATGACATTTAAATTGAGGTTCATTTTTAATTTGTGTATGTTCAATTTTCAAAAATTATTTGTGGAAAAGATTACCATTTCCTCATCTAACTGCATTTGCACCTTTGTAAAAGAAATCAATTGACTCAAGAGAATGAAAAGCTAAGCCACAGAGTAGGAGAAAATATTTGCAGAAGACAAATCTGATCCAGGACTGTTACCTATATTGTACAAATAGCTCTTTTTATTTTGGGGGGTCTTGTTCTGTAGCCCAATTGGAGTGCTGTGGTATGATCATAGCTCTCTGAAGATTGAACTTCTGGTAAGAAATGATAGATCTTTCTGCTTCAGCATCTTTAGTAGCTGAGATATCACACCTTGCTAAGTTTTAAAATTTTTATGTAGGGACTGGGTCTCCTTATGTTCCTTAGGTTGGTCTTAAACTCCTGCCTCCAAGCAGTCCTCCTGCTTAGCCTCCCAAAGTGCTAGGGTTAAAGATGTGACCTACCAAGTTTGGTCTTGTTCCTCTGAACTCTTCTCTATCCTAAGACGGACCTTGTCCCCCATAATGATTTTTCTGTTGTGCTCCAATGTTGGAACAAGTTGACACTTTTTTTGGGGGGGGGGGTTCTCTAGTTCCGTAACAAGAGGTTAGTGACAATGCTAAGTACATTCTTTGGCACTCAAATACAGTTGATCACTGAGTATAGGAAGAAACAACCTGTTCACTTGAAAAATTGATATTTTAGAATAGACAAAGTTTATGGGAAGAGTGGACAGAACTGATCAGTAATGTGGACATTACAGATTTACAAGGAGGTCCTATAAATGGTAGAAAAATTATTCACCTGGGTTATGGAAGCTGCAGTTGTGAGCAGTGACAGCCTTTACTCAGTAGATAAGAAGGAGAGTAGAGAAAAAAATGCAGACACACCTTTCTTCCAGGAGAAATCTCATCATTCAGCTTGTGAGCAAAGTGAGGAAGAGAAATTCAAGGAAGAGGGAAGACCATCATCTTCAGACTCTGAGGAAAAGCTAAATGCAAAGATGAATTTTAAACACAAAATGAAAAAAGAAATAAACAGAGGATTGCATGGTTTATAGCAGAAGAAATGAGAAAGGTGAGGCTGGGCGTGGTGGCTCATGCTTATAGTCCTAGCACTGTGGGAGGATGAAGCAGGTGGATTGCTTGAGCTCTGGAGTTAGGAGACCAGCCTGAGGAAGAGCGAGACCCCTGTGTCTACTAAAAATAGAAAAACTAGTCAGGTGTTAAGGTAGGTGCCTGTGGTCCCAGCTACTTGGATGGGTGAGGCAAGAGGATTGCTTGAACCTGGGAGTTTGAGGTTGCTGTGATCTATGACACCACCATGGCACCCTACCTAAAATCTGGCGTGAAACTCTGTCACCAAAAAAACAAAAAGAAAAAAAGTATCACACTCAAAAAAATGATAAACAAAACACTTTATTTTATGTAACCAAAAGCAGATAATAAATTCATCAGGTGAGTTCATATTTATGTATTTCTCTTTATTTTCCTGACCACAATAAATAAGAGCTGGGGACTAGGTGGGTGGCAAAAATTGTATTGGAAATTAATATGAACTTTTATTAGTGTTACTTCCTCTGAGACATCTTCATTGTTTTTGTCCCTATCATCTTCCTCATTTATGATAATAAGTTCTCCTTTACTGAATTCCTCTGACTGCAGTGCCATCATTTCTATCATCAGCTATTTCTTTTATAACTCTATTTACATCGGATTCAAGTTTCACTTCACTTCTTTGCCACATATTTATCTTTGTTTGCCAATTTCTTCTTTCATTATTCATTTAAAAAAAGTCACAGAAGTTTATCTCTGGCACATTGGGAGAAAATGTAACTACATGCTTGTCTGTGTATGAACTAAATAATCGATGTACAGTGATCAATTATTGACAGACTTTGAAATAAATTATTGATTAGTTATAAATCATGATGTACATCTGTTATTTATATAGTGATTTGTGGAATGAAATCCTGGAAGAAAACTTTGTACTTTTTAGAATTACAATAAATATGTTACAGCAACCTAAAGTTCATAAAAGGGATGATTTATGAATTAAACTTTGATAACTGAAATTCAGGTATATTAAAACTGTTCAAAGCTTGGGTTGCCTGCATAAACACTGATTGCTATAAATTTCCCTGTGAACACTAGCTGCATTCCACAGATTTTGATATGTTGTACTTTCATTGCTGTACATTTTGAATTACTTTGTAATTTTCCTTGAGTTTTTTTTGTGACATTTGGATTATTTGGAAGTTTATTGTTCAATTTCTAAGTGGCTAGAGTTTTTCTTTTATATTTCTGTTATTCATTTCTAGTTTAATTCCATTATTTCAGAGAACATGCTTTATTTAAATTCTTCAAAGTTGTTAAGATTTGTTTTATAACCCCAGATATGGTCTATTTTTGTATCTATTCATGTGCACTTGAAATGAAAATTCATTATGCTTTAATAATGTTTTATAAATGTTATTTAATTACAGTTGGTTCATGGTGCTGTTCAGTTCTTTTATATCCTTGCTCATTTTCTATCTACTATGTCTATTGCTTGCTGAAAGAGGAGTTTTGAAATTTCCAATTATAATTGTGAACTTGTCTAGTTCTTTCAATTCTGCCAGTTTCTGGCTTCATGTATTTTGAACTTCTGTTCTTAGGTGCCTACATGTTTAGGATTGTTTGTCTTCTTGCTGAATTGATTCTTTTATCATTATGTAATTTACCTCTTTATCTAGGATTATATTCTGTTCTGAAATCTTCTTTGTCTGATTTCAGTTTTATTTTGATCAGTGTTTTCATAATGTATTTTTCTCTATTTTGCTTTTAAATGGTATATTTCGTTACAATGAGTTTCTTATAGACAGCATATGTTTGGGTCATTAAAAAAACATTCTGACAATTTCTTTTAATTGGAATGTTTACATTGTTTAAGTTTAATGTACTTTATTGATATATCAAGGTTTATGTTTGCCATTAATTTCTTGTTTTACTTTATTTTTTCCCTTAAAAAAATTTCTATTTCAATATATTAAGGAGGTACAATAGTTCAATGTTCATTACATCACTTAATACTATGTATGGCCTTCCTTTAATTTCCACTTCTAAGTGAGAGCATGTAGAATATATTTTTCTATTTCTGAGATACTTAGGATTAAGCCCTCCAGCTCTAAGTCACTTTTTATGGCTGAGTAGTATTCTGTGGTGTGTGCGTGTGCATGTGTGTGTATCACGTTTTCTTTATCCACTCATCAGTTGATGGACACTTAGGTTGATCTGTATCTTTGCAAGTGTGAATCATCCTACTATATATATTCAGGTGCAGTGTCATTTTTGTAAAGTCACTTCTTTCCCTTTGGGTATATATATACCCACTAGTGGGATTGCTGGATTAAATGGTAATTCTACTTTTAGTTCTTTGAAGAATATACATACTATTTTCCACAGAGATTATACTAGTTTACATTCCTAACAACAGTTTATAAGCGTTCCTTTCACCTATGTTAACATCTATTGTTTTTTGACTTTTTAATAATGGCCATTCTGACAGAGGTAAGGTGGTATCTCATTGTGGTTTTAGTTTGCCCTTTCCTGATGATTAATGATACTGAACATTTTTCATATGTTAGTCTCTCTTTTGAAAAAAATATGCTCATATCTTTCAGACACTTTTTGATTGGGTTAATTTGTTTTTTTCTTGTTGATTTGTTTGAGTCTTTTGAGATTTTGGATATCAATTCTTTATCTGATATATAGTTTATCCTAGATATACTTTTTCTCATTCTGTAGGTTGTCTATTTACTGTGTTGACTGTTTCCTTTGTTGTACAGGAACTGTAGTTTAATTAAGTCCCATTTATTTTTGTTGTTGCTATATTTACTTTTGGGATTTTAGTCATAAATTCTTTGCCAAGATCAATGTCCAGAAGTGTTTTTCCTATGTTTTCTTTTAGATTTTTTATGATTTTGAGTATTATATTAAATTTTTAATCCATCTTGACTTACTTTTGTGTGTGGTGAGAAATAGTAATCCAGTTTCATTATTCTGTATGTGGCTATCCAATTTTCCCAGCACCATTTATTGAATGGGCCATCTTTTCCCCAGTTTATGTCTTTATCAAAAATCAGTTGTACTTATGTGGGTTTACTTTTGATTTCTCTATTCTTCTATAGGTCTTTTTATCTACCTTTATACAAGTACCATGCTGTTTTGGTTATCATAGCCTTATTGATTCGTTCTTTTTATGGGGATCTTTTTTGCTTCTGTATAAAGTTCAGAATTGTTCTCTTCTAGCTCTGTGAAATGAGATTGGTATTGTGATTGGAATTACATCAAATCTGTAAATTACTTTAGGTAGTATAAACATTTTAACAATGTTGATTATTCCAATCCATGAGCATGGGATATTTTTCCATTTGTTTGTGTCATTTATGATTTCTTGAATCAGTCTTTTAGTTCTCCTTGTAGAGAGTTTTCTCCTCCTTGATAAAATATATTTCTAGAGATTTTATTTTTCTTTGCAGTTACTGTAAATTGTGTTGAGTTATTGATTTGCTTTTCAGCTTGACTGTTACTAGTGTATAGAAATACTATTGATTTTATGTATATTAATTTTGTAATTTGATGCTTTACTATTAATTCTGGGACTCTTTTGGTGGAATCTTTCATGTGGTCTAATTTTAAGATCATCTTGTCATCAAACAAAAATAGATCTGCCTCCTTTTTCCTGATTGAGATTCTGTTCTCAATGCTAGTTTGTTGAGAGTTTTTTTATCATGAAGTGGTGCTAAATTTTATCAAAAGCTTTTTCTGCATTTCTGGAGATGATCAGATGGGTTTTGTTTTTAATTCTTTTTATGTGGTGAGTTGCATTTATTGATTTGTGTATGTTAAATCATTCTTCCATTCCTGGGAAGAAACCCACCCAGTCAGGATGAATCATCTTTTTAATGTGCTGTTGGATTTGTTTTGCTAGTCTCTCCTTTATTATATTATGGAACTATTTCAGTAGGATAGGTGTCAGTTGTTTGTAGGTCTGGTAGAATTCGTTTGTGAATCCATCTGGCCCTGAGCTTTTCTTTCTTAGGAGATTTTTTAAATTACTTTTTCAATTTCACTGCTTATTACTGTTCTGTTGGGGATTTCTATTTCTTACTGATTCATGCCTGTGAGGTTATGTGTTTTTAAAAATGAATCATTTTCCTCCACATTTTCTACTTTGTGTGTGTAGAGGTTTTTATAGTAGTCCAGGATGATCTTTTGAATTTCTGTGACATCAGTTATAATGTCTCATTTTCATTTCTAAATGAGCTCATTTGAATCCTTTCTCTTCTATTTCAGGTCAATCTAGCTAGTGGTCTGTCAGTTTTACTTTTTGGAAGAATCAGCTTTTCATTTCTTGATCCTTTGTGTTGTTTTGTTTGTTTGTTTGTTTCTGTTTTATTTAGTTCTGTTCCGATATTTGTTATTTCTTTTTTTTTTTTGTTAGCTTTATTTAGCTTTTTTTTTGTTAGCTTTTGTTAGCTTTAGTTTGTTTTTAGCTTTGTTTAGTTTTTTTGTTAGCTTTTGTTAGCTTTAGTTCGTTTTTCTTTTTTTTACCTCCTTGATGTGTGACATTATGTTGTTAATTTGTGGTATTTCAGTGCTTTTGATGTGGGCATTTGAAGTTTTGAATTAGCCATGAACTTCTGAATTAGCACTACTTTTGCTATATTTCAGAGATTTTGGAAGTTTGTGTAGGAGTTGTCATTCAATTTGAAATTTTTTTTTGATTTTCATCATGATTTTGTCATTGATCCAAGGATCATTCAGTAGCAGGTTGTCTGATTTTCATGACTTTGTGTGTAGTTTTGAGAGTTCCCCTTGGATTTGATTTCTGGTTTTATTTCACTGTGGTCTAAGAAAATAAATTGTATGATTTCAAGTTTTCAAAATTTGTTGATACTTGTTTTGCAGCTTAACATATGATCTCTCTTGGAAAATGTCCCACTTGCTGATGAGAAGAATGTTTATTCTCAAGTTTTGGGGTAGAATTTTCTATAAATGTCTGTTAGGTCTGTTTGTTCTAGAATCTCATTTAAGTTAGATGTTTCTTTCTGATTTTTGGCCTAAATGGTCTGTTCCGTTTCATCAGTGGGGTGTTGAAGTCCCCAAGTATTATGATGTTGGCATTCATTCCTTCCCTTAGATTTAGAAAAAATTTGTTTATGAATCTGGGAACTCCTGTGCTAGGAGCATTTATACTTAGGCTTGTTATATCTTCTTGTTTAATTGATCCCTTTATCACTATATAATGACCACATTTGTCTTTTTGACAACAAAGCATTGTTGATTTTAAGTCTGAGAGAATAGCTACTGCACTCACTTTTGGTCACCCCATTACCTTGAATCTATGAGAATCTTTGTGAATTAATGGGTTTGTTTGTGACAGCATATATTTAAGTTGTGTTTTTATAAATCCATTCAACTAAATCAATATCTTTTAAGTGGAGCTTTAAGACTACCCACATTCAATGTTAGTGTTGATACATGAGATACTGTTCTGGTCTTCACAATGATTATTACCTAGTTGCTTTATTTTCTCCCTTGTGTTACTATTTTACTAAAAGAACTGTGAGTTTTTATTATTCTGTCTTTTGTTTAGAGAACTTTTTAAGCATTTCTTGTAAGGTAGGTCTAGTGGTGGCAAATTCTCTATTTTTCTTTGTATGAGAAAGATTTTATTTCTCCTTCATTTATGTAACTTAGTTTTTCAGAACACAAAATTCTTGGCTGGTAGTTATTCTGTTTAGGAAGATTAAAAATGAAGCCGTAATCTCTTCTTGTTTATGTAGTTTTTGTAGAGAAGTCTGCCATTACTCTGATGAGTTTTTCTTTGTAGGTTACTTGATACTTTCATCTAGTAGCTTTTAGGATTTTCTCCTTCATTTTGACTTTGTCCAGACTGACGATTATCTGCCCTGGTGATGTCCTATCTGCTTTGAATCTTCCATGTATTCACTGACCTTATTGTATCTGTATGTCTAAATCTAATGATATCAGGGAAGTTTTCATTCAATATTCCCTCAAATATATTTTCCATGCTTTTTGCTTTTCTTCTTCTCCCTCAGGGAGACCTGTAATTCTTACATTTGCATTTTATATAATCACATATTTCTCAGAGAGATTGTTTTTTCTTCTTCATTCTTTTTTTTGTTTTTCACTGACTATGGTAATTTGAAAGCCTTGCTTCCAAACTCTGAAATTATTTCTCCTGCTTGGTCTGGCATGTTGTTAAAATTTTCCACTGTAGGCTCAGTGCCCTTAGCTCAGTGGTTAGGGTGCCGGCCACATGCACTGGGGCTGGTGGGTTTGAACCCAGCCAGGGTCTGCTAATCAACAGCAACAATAACAACAAAAAGTAGCCATGTATTATGGTGGGCTCCTATAGTCTCAGCTACTTGGGAGGCTGAGGCAAGAGAATCACATAAGCCTGAGAGTTTGAGGCTGCTGTGAGCTATGACACCATGGTATGCTACTGAGGGTGATTTAATGAGACTCTGTCTCAAAGAAAAAAAAATTTTCCACTGTATTTTGACATTCCATAAATGACTCTTTCATTTGCAGTTTTGTCATATATTTTATATATTATATATGTCTTTAGTGAACTTTTCTTTCATATCCTGAATTATTTGTTTGGTTTCTTTGTGTTGAGTTTTAACTTTCTCATCAATCCCAATGAGCTTACTTATTCATACTCTGAATTCCATAACTGACATTTCCATAATTTCCCTGGAGTCCATTGCTGGAGAGCTAGTGTGATCCTTTGGGGGAGGGTGTCAAAACAGCCTGTTTTTCATGTTGTAGAGTTCTCATCTGGAATCTATTCTCTTAGCTCAATACAGATAGCTTGTGGTACAACTGTTCTTCTCAGTTGGGAAAACTATTCTTCAGTTAAGAGAAGGAGAAGACCCCAAATGGTGTGCTTGAGTTTCACTATGAAAGTGACCAGGTGGAACAGGGGCAGATGTAAATGTATTGTAAGCCTATAACATTGCTGTTGTCCTGTTTCTCCCCACTCCCTTGTGATTATCCTGTGCAAGAAGCATGTGGTGGGGTAGGTACACAGTGGCCTAATATTTGTTCCATGCAGGTCTGGTGGCTGGCATTAGCTGTTGCATGAACATTTGTC
The DNA here is from genome assembly GCA_963574355.1 of Loris lydekkerianus. NCBI lineage: Eukaryota > Metazoa > Chordata > Mammalia > Primates > Lorisidae > Loris > Loris lydekkerianus. The sequence continues at coordinate 3,679 of CAUYPK010098607.1, read as the reverse complement.
CCATTCAGGTTCTTTGATGGCATTGTTACCCAAGAAGCAGTGATGGAAGCCAGGGTTTGCAGTCATGTGCTCCACCTGGGTCCCAAGACATCTGTGGCTTTGTGGGGCCATCCATATGGCAACAGCAAACACCTACGCTGCCAGTGGTTGTGGTGGCTGACAGTGTCTGGGTCTCTCTTCTCCCTCCCTGCACTCATAGGAATAGAATAGGAGGAGAATAGAAATGCCCAAGAATAGAGCTGACTCCAGGGTAGATGGAGCCCTCTGGGTCTGGGACTTCAAAAATGGCACTAGTCACAGTGCCCAGTGATTGTTAACTGGTGAGAACCCTCTGTGCCTTCTCTCTGGAGCAATGTCACTGCACGGTCTCCAGTAAACTGCCTGTATCTCACTAGAGGTCTGCTGTGATATAGGGGCCCTCCCATAACTTCGATTGCAATGTCTTCATGGGAAATGTGGAACCCCAGGGTTCTCTCTTGTCACTTCCCTTGGTATCTCTGATCCTGCTTCTTCACATCAGGAGCCTCCTGTCATTTCTCTGTTGATTCATAATACTCTCCTCTAGATGACTGATCTACAGGTAAATATTATTCATCACTTTTGATCCTAGCCAGGAGAGCAATGTGTACAGGTTGGTTCTAGTCTGCCATCTTCAGACTTATCTATTTTATTCCTCCTGATTTATTTTTTTTCCCTTTTCCTTCCTTATTTTGTTTTACCTGAATATTTTTAACAATTCATTTTAGTTCATGTAATGTATATTTTCTGCATTTCCTAATGTTGTTTGTTTAGTAGGTTGCTCCAGAGATTACAATATACATGCTAAACTTTTTGCATTCTATTTAAAGCTAATATTTTCTACTATAGAAGGATTTCTGACAACTTAATACTATATAGGTTCTAAAATGGTTGCTTTTGGTTAAAAAAAAAAAAGACATTATTAATTAACCATGTAATATAAACCCATCCTCACAATTTTCTCACGTCCTAGAAAGATATTACCTAACACATAGATATTTAATAAGTTAAGAAATAAAATTAATATTTTATTATAAGTTTAGACTAATCATTTGTGTCATTATTTTAGAAATAAGTTTGTGTTAAAATAATTTGAAGTATGAAAAGTAGAGATTTTTTAATATTGAACATATTTATAAAGATACATTTAATTAAATTTTGATTTTTTTCGAGAATTTTCCCCCTGCAAACAACTAAATAAGTGAATTAGCATACACTGAACATAGAAAATAAGTGACAAATAAAAACTTATTCACAGAAATCTATCTTTTATGATACTACTTATCATGAGATTCTGGAAAAAGAAAATAACCTAATTCTTTTTGGCATAGTTCATGAAAATTTTGTCTGCTTTTTAACTTCTGAAAATTTTTTTGTATTAAATGAACGGGTTGCTTTTATGTATTACAGTACCAATTAACATTTATGTGCTGTTTATTTTTATATTTTAAGTGCTACTTCTCAATAACTATATGAAATTTCCTCATTCTTAATATAAGGAAACTGATGAATGGAGAATTAAGTAACATTCCCAAGTTCATACATCTTGAATGAAAAAGGCAGTATGAAATTTGAATAGTTTGCCTACTGAATCCACACACAGTCTCCATAGAAGAGGGCAGTAGTATTTTAGGATCTTCGACTTGAGAATCTTTAGAATATAAAGCTACTTTTAAAAAAGAAGGACAATATGGTGTATGTATACATCTGACTGTCAGTGTGTGCGTGTGTGTGTACATCTGCAGAATTTTTGCTTATAGTAACTCCTTTAATTTGGTTAAGGCTTTTGTGCTGGTTCTGTAATGGAAAAAAGACCTGGCAGGCATTAGAACATTCTAATGCTTCTGTGTTTACTTTGAGACTTTGCTTTGCCCTTCTTTACATATTGATGTTTATAACAAATAGCAAGAGACAACCCAGTCTTGAATGCCACATCTGAGAAGGGCCAGAATAGTATCGTCTTAAAACTTTAATGAGCAGAACCCACATTGGTAGCATTTTGCATATGCTTATATCCTCTCTCTGAAGTGGGTCTCTTCTTCTGCTATTCTCTTTTTATTTAAGAGCTTAATGTAAGAACACTGTACACCAGCAGTTGAAATTGTTACTTTATTCTTTCCTATTTATTTCCTTGCTACTGTTTTCTTCAGATGTTGTTTTCTGCTAATACTGGTCTAAAAGGAAGGTTAGGCAAAGTACATAATTGAATATTGAAACGTCTGAGAATCAAAACAAACTTTGCTGGTAAAGAATGTGCAAAATTCTACAGTAGAAAAACTGAAATATATTAGCCAGTGCATTCTTTAAATAATTTGTAAATTTTACTGTTTTAACACAAGACATGAAATGTCTTAATGAGGAACTGAAACTTAGGATGGGTAAATCTTTTGCAGGAAAATATATTCTATAGATGTTAAGTTTCCTTCATTCATCCCTTAAGGGACGTCCTTTTCTACGTATTGACAAAGGAAAGAATGATAGTTAATGCCTTTGCAGCATTTATGATGCTTTGAAGTTTTATTTTCTTCTTAAATGATAATGATCTATTAAGATTCCTGAGACAAAATATTTTTCACTATCTAAACTTTTTATTTTCTATCTATTCTAACTTTACATTAAATTATTTTTTCCTAGTAGGTGCTGGAATTTTAAAGATTGGGTTTAATTAAAATTCATAGGAGGAGAATTTTTTAGAGATTGGTGGAATCAATAAACATTTAGGAGGACATTGGATTAAAGATGGCGGCTGAGTAACAGCTTCCCTGTAACTGGGCACGGCGAGTCTGGGGAGACAAGCCTCCAGACATCTCTGGCCAGTGGGATCTGCCTATGATCATCCCTTTGAGGATACAGGGAGACATCAAGGGACTTCTGGACCCCAGGAGGAGGACGAAAACAGTGGAAAACTGGCAAGTAGCTGCGTGTGTTCGATCAACCTAATCATGCCAGCAACTGTGAGTACAAGCAGTAGTGAGACTACAAACTGGAAAGGCCTTACCTGTGAACTTTTTTGGTGTTCTTGGACGTGGCGCTCAGTTGAGCTGCCTTGGGGGAGAGCTTGAGCAAAAGTGTGGAGAACTTTGGGCATTGTCTGGGGCCCCAAAATGAGCCACTGAGCTGGGCTCAGTGAAAGCCATTATGTGAAAAAACTGTTCCGGCAAGCTCCGCCCTCAGGGTCCCAGAGCAAGGATCAGCAGGACAAAGTAACCTACTGACTGAGCAGCTTAAAGGCAGGGTCTGAACTGCCTCATAGCCCTAATCTTTAGGAGCAGAGTAAGACAGTTTTGGCACACTGGAGCCTTGGGCTGTTGCCTTGGGTAAAGTGCCCTGATGTCACAGCTCATAGCAACCTCAAACTCCTGGGCTTGGCGCCACTCAGACCTCCATAAGAGGTGTGCAGTGACCCCCAACCGGTGACCCGCACCCACCAGGGCTCCACATTCCCTGACCAGGAACTGCAGGAGCTATGCAACCCTGTGTCCCCCCTCCTGTGTCCTCCCAGCCTCCACACTAGCTCATCTATCTGACCAGGGACTCTGGTAGCTGCGTACCCTCTGGAGCCCACCCTGCCTCTCCTCAGAGCCCTTCTGCTGGTCAGAGACTGCTAGAGCCTTGGGTTCTCTGTGCCAAAGTCACTGGGCGCCAGGCACAGAGAACCGTG
>CAUYPK010098606.1:0-39062 GCA_963574355.1 Loris lydekkerianus | reverse complement strand
TGTGAAATTTACTAAGTGTAGAATATAAATGTCTTAACACAATAACTAAGAAAATGCCGTGAAGGCTATGTTAACCAGTTTGATGAAAATATTTCAAATTTTATATAAAACCAGCACATTGTACCCCATGATTGGAGTATTGTACACAGCTATGATTTAACAAAAAAAAAAAGTTGAGTTTCTTTTTGGAGTGATGAAAATGTTCTGGAATTAGACAATGAGTGGCCATGCAACTTTGCAAATATACTAAAAATCACTGAGAAATTGTACCCTTTTAAAGGGTAAATTTTACGGTATGTGAATTGTATCTCAATAAGCTTTTTATTTAACATTTTTCAGGAACAAAGTGTCTGAAAACACTCCAAGGAGTGTGTTGTGGTATGTCTGGGTGTGGGGGGGAGGAAGGACTAAACAATAATTTCCAGATCTTTCCCCATGTTGCTTTAAATCCTTCCTACTTCTAAAAGCCTAATGACAGCCAGCTGGGCCCAGACCCCCATGGAGAGCAAAGCCTGCTGTTTTCCCTTTCCCTAGAGCCAAAGCAGGCTATGTTTGGGGCCCCAGATGTGCATAGCAGTGCAGGGAAGAAGCTCCAGGTATAGGGGAAAGGGCAATAATGAAGTAAAAAGACTGAAAAACCCTAACCTAGAGCCCACAAAGAGCATCAAAGACACCAAATGAGAAAGCAGGGCAAGTGAGGCTGGCCTGGTACTGCAGGGTCCCTGGTGATGCCGCCAGCTCCTTCCTTCTAGAGCAGTGGTTTTTCAACTACTGTGCCATGAGAGGATCTTAGGTGTGCAGTAAACATTTTTAAAGATCATTAATGAAACTATTTTTGAAAGAAGATTAAGGCACCGTGAGTATATTCTGTTATTCTTTTTTTTTTGATCAACATAATTTAAGTGTGCCGCATAATTTTAACTATAGGTTCAACTATTGGTTTATCTTACTTTTTGCCATGAGATTTAAAAAGGCTGAAAAACGCTGTCATAGAGACACAATTACAACTCCTTCTCAGCCTGGGTTTCTTTACCAGAGGGAGACACCTACTCTTGGTTTGTTATGACCATGGTGCCAGATCATGGTCTTCTAAGATCATCAGAGCAAGAAGTGCTCTCTAAGTCACAAAGTCCCCCTCCCTTAATGCACAGGTGAGAGAAGCTTGTTGATAGGTAAAGACTTGTCCAAGGTCCAGCAGGAGCCAGGAGCACTGAGGATGAAACTTCAGCCTATCCATCATTGGCTGAATTGGGCAGGGGAAGTATCCAGCCGCCTGTCCCCAGTACATGCAACCCTGAGGCAGGGGCCACTCTAGGCATTGTAGGTTTAACTCTGATGCCCAGGACTCACCTGCTCACCCCACCCATGTGTGCATATTTACTCTTCTTTCTTTTCCATCTGAACGTTCAGGTTTCAAGCTCAGGGTGGGACCTTTACCTTTTAATACATAAAAGGGGGGGGGGTCACAGGGCTGTTGAGAAAGCCAGATGAGAAGTGTGCCAAGCCCTGAGCTGAGCTCTGGGGACACTGGGAGCCACGTCAGCTTGGGCAGCCCTGTCTAGCAGGTGCTGCCTGCCAGCTTTCATCTAGGGAAGATGTGCTGTCTTATTTGTTTGTTGAACATAGGTCTGGGTGGTGGTTCTGCGGGTGGGGGGCAGTGAGGTGGCTTCATCAGTGCGCTTTCAAACGTTTCTCAGCAAGGAACTGGGAACTGCTTTCACAGGAAAATGCTGTTGCTGAAGTCTTTTCTGTGGCTACTTCGGGAGGTTAAAATGTGTGTGTGGGGGAAATTTTCCCTTCTAACTATGAATACTTAAAAATAATTATGGTTTTACTTTCTATTTAATCCTTTTCTCCCAACATATTTGAAATGTCTTATTCTAGTAATGAACATTCAGAAAAACGAGCTGCCTGATGACTTTTCCCAAGTGGAACACACCCAGGGCCTCCCTGCACCATTGGCCCCTGCCACTCACTCTCCTGGCTTCCGACAGCAAAGGTCGGTTTCTACTTTTAGAAATGGAACCACACGGAAAACTGGCATCTGGCTTCCTTTCTCAAAATCGTGGTTGTGAGATTCATCCAAGTTCTTGTCTCACTATATTGTGAAATTACTTTAGAATCCTGAAAAAAATTCCTGGATATCAAAATAGTAACAAGTTTACTTTAATAGGAGAAATACACCGCACTTAGGGAATCTCGTGTGTGTGTGTCCTGTTAATTCTAGGCCCCTGACACCCCTCGCCGGTTCCCCGGGCCCCACTTAGATAACCAGGTCCCCGCCCCGCCTCCCTCGTCGCCCACATCGGAGGCTCGATCTGCGGCTGCGCACAGTGCGCCGGGGTCTGCGGAAGGGCGGTCACGTGAAGGCTCCGGCCTGCCAAGATGGCGGCACCCTACGTAGCCCTCTTAGTTCTGTCTCTGCTGCTGCCGTTGTTGCTGGTGTGCAGCTGGAAGCGCTGGGGGCGGGGGCGCGCGGCTCGGCACGTGCTCGTGGTGGTGCTGGGTGACGTGGGCCGCAGCCCCCGCATGCAGTATCACGCGCTGTCATTGGCCAAGCACGGCTTCTCCGTGACCCTCCTGGGGTTCTGCAGTGAGTGCCCGAGGGTCTGGGAGGGAGGCTGCCTTCAGCCTCAGGCTCTGGGCTCTGACCGCCCCGGGGGATGGAGAACGGAGGGCCCCTTTGTGTCTCTGCCTTGGGGATGTCTCCGAGATCGCGCAAGGGAGTTCTGGCCTGGATGGCGGTTTCTGCCCAGTCTCTGCTGGTTGGGTCTCTAGGAACAGCCGGAGTTAGTGGAGCGCTTGCCATTATGTCAAGACTGTGCTGAGTTAAGTGAATCCCTTGCGTGATCTCAAAGCTCCTAGTAAGTGGAAAGACTGGGACTGGAACCCAGGTGCATGGGACCCCAGGGCCAGTGCAGATAACCACATCTGTGTCATATGCAGTGTCTGAGCTGATTGGCAATATGTCTCTTCTCATTCCTCATCCCGCGGCAGAGAGTTCTGCGGGCAGGTGTTTCATTTGCACTGTATGTCCACCTTTGCCCCCAAGTGTGCTGGGTAGGGATGTCTACTCCATTATTCTCCATGTCATCTCAGAGAAATACGGGAACAGCATTGGCTGCCTTTGGTCCCTGCTTACAGTCTGTTTGTTAGGGTGTGGGGGTAGGGTGGACCTTCCTGGGGATCTCTCTGAGGTGAGAAAGTTTCACCATGGAGGGAATTCAGATTAGTTTGAGTGCCTACTATTTGCCAGGCATCGTGTTAATTAATGGTGGATAAGATTTGGGCCCTCTTTTCTGTGGGTCTTCTAGGGGAATCTGGACAAGAATTGGCCTCATTCTCTGCACTGGCTAGAGAGGAACAGAGAGAGGTTTTGAAAAGTCTTATTTTCACCACTATTCAGCCTGAGCTGGGAGATTATCTGACTTTAAATTAGATTGCCATAAGGGAACATTCTCATTTTCAGACTCCAAACCCCACAATGAACTCCTGCAGAATGACAGAATTCGAATTGTGAGGCTGACAGAACTTCAGAGTCTTGCAGGTAGGATTTAGGCAATTCCATATTTTTCTGAGTCCATGGTGTATGTGTGTGTGTGTAAGCCTTCAGATTGCCAAAAGCTCCTTTGATAGTCATAGGTGTTTTCTGACTTGCAGTTGGGCCCCCAGTTCTCCAGTACGGAGTCAAAGTTGTATTTCAGGCAGTGCACTTGCTATGGATGTTGATGTGGAGGGAGCCAGCAGCCTACATCTTTCTCCAGGTATGTGTCAGCCTTTGCCTCCTCTGTGAGAACCACTATTAACAGTTTTTTTTTTTTTTTTTTAACTTTCTAGCCTTTTAAAAATGCACAAGTTGATAACAAATTGCATATTTTTTTGTGTGTGTATATAAACTTTTAAAAACAAGATTAGGAGTCTATAGTATGTGTCCATGATAGCTCATTCATATTATTTTTCTGTATCATTATAGAGTCTTACATTGTGATTATTTACAGAAATATTTTGCATGTATTAATTCATTTAATCCCTACAACAATCCTAAGAAGTAGGTTTTTGTATTTCCTACAGTTTGGAGATAAGGAAACTTAGACCCAAAGAGATGAGGTTATGTAAGTAGTAACTCCCACACAGCTAGGAAGTGATGGAGTCAAGATTTGAACCTAGGTAGTCTGGTTCTAGAATTATGCTTTTAACCTTTCTCCTTCATCAGTTTTTAACATACAGAAGCATTTTTTTGAAGGGCCTCACTGAATTCCAATATTTGATGTACCCTAATGTATTTATTTAGTAGTGTCTTAATGGACAGATTCTTTGTGATTTTTTAACTTTTTTAATAAATAGTGTGGCTAAGAGCACAGTGAATATCTTTTTTTTTGCAGTTTTTGGCTGGGGCTGGGTTTGAACATGCCACCTCCAGCATATGGGGCCAGCGCCCTACTCCTTGGAGCCATAGCCTTTTTTTTTTTTTTTTTTTTTGAGACAGTCTCACTATGTCGCTGTTGGTAGAGTGCTGTGGCATCACAGCAACCTCCAACTCTTGGGCTTAAGTGATTCTCTTGCCTCAGCCTCCCAAGTAGCTGGGACTACAGGCGCCTGCCACAATGCCTGGCTATTTTTTGATTGCAGTTGTCATTGTTGTTTAGCAGGCCCGGGCTGGGCTTGAACCCATCAGCTTCGGTGTATGTGGCCAGCGCCCTACTCACTGAGCTATGGACACTGAGCCATGAATATCCTATCTTTTGCACACACTAGTTTCTTTCTAGAGTGGAATCATTCCACCAAATTTTATGTACTAGTAAAATGTCATGGTATGTTACTGGATAGTCTTAGTGTGAGATTGGTCTATTTTTCCTCCCATCCAGTGGAGGTGTCTCTTCTCATTTGTGTTCATCACTACCATTTGCTGTTATGCTTTTCTAGAGTTTTCATTCTGATAGGTGAAAAATGGCATCTCTTTGTTCCAGTTTTGTCTTTCTGCTTATTAATGATCTTGGGCTTGTCAGATTGATCAATTCTGTTTTTGACTTTTGAGATCTATTTTGATGGCAGAGAGGGTCTTCTCCTAATTATCATTAGTTCTGTAAAAATAATTAACTCTTTGCCATGTGGGTTGCTACTATTATATTTTCACTTAAGTTTATTGTTGCCGCCTTCAGCCTTTAAGACTTTCTCTTTCCTAGAACCCCCCTGGCCTGCCCAGCATTGCCGTCTGCTGGTTTGTGGGCTGCCTTTGTGGAAGCAAACTCATCATTGACTGGCACAATTATGGCTACTCCATTATGGGTCTCGTGCATGGCCATAACCACCCGCTCGTTCTGCTGGCCAAATGGTGAGAGCCTGGGAGGAGGGTACAGATATCTTCCCTTAAACCACGTGAGGGTGGGTGGAAAGAAGAGCTTGTGTGGAACGCTGGGAACTTGTTCCCTGTGTGCTCTGGATAAGTAAGGGCAAGGCTGGTGGATTGGGCTAGATACTGGTTACAAGTGATGGAAACAGGCCTCAGCAAAGGAGGCCATTTGCTGACCCTTTGAAACTAAAGGTACAGAGAAATGTCTGGCTTCAAGTTCAAAACTGTGTCATTGGGGCCTGGCTCATGTCTCTTCACACTTCCTTCTGGTGGTGTTTGGTGGTTCCGAGAGCTTGCGTACCTCTCATCCCTGCCCCTTCAGGCTGGGGTGTGTGTGTGTGTGTGGAGAACAAGCCTTTCTGATTGTCTTACACAGGTCACCTGCCTTCTTTGATTTGTCCCCTGAGGCAGGGACTGCCACCTCTGTAGTCTAGTCTTGGGGCAAATGCACACTCCATTGAAAGAGCTGGGTCCCAGGTGCATCCAGACCCTAAGGACAAAGAATGTGTGAGGGGAGATCCCCACATAAAAACTGGGGTCTGGCAGGAGGTGGAGAAGTGGTCCATAGCTGCTGTAGCTGATGCAAGTGACTGTGGGAGCGGTTGGACCTGGAGCAGGAATGGTCATTTGTTGTCCTTTGGGCACCAATATGACTACCAGCCTCAGAGTGCACTTCCAGCCTCAGGCCATTGGTGGCTTTGACCTTTGTCCTCACTTGCGGAGGTAATGGTAGCAGTGGCAGCACCTGCTGCCTGGCTGGACCCAGGCCAAGCCCTTTCTGTATCCTGTCCCAGTCTCCATGCACTCAGCGAGGATGTACTGTGATTCTTCCTTCTTTATAAGTCAGGAAACAAGGCTGAAAGCAATTATGTCTTTTGCCACATAGCCAATAAGTGTGAGGACCAAAATTCAGGCTTAGGCAGTCCCATTTCAGAGCTTTCTTTGCAGCCTGAGGGTGGAACAGCCTGTAGTATCCTGATGGTGTTAAGTAACCTAGAACTGCTCACTCTCCTTTCCTGTTTTCGCCTACAGTCAGGACTCAGTCTTCCTTTGGAGCGAACATGTCTTTAATGCCTCTGTGACATCTGCAGTCTCCTTTTGTACCAAGTTGAGAGCCAGCCCCACAGCCTTTGCTGCAGGAGCACAGGGTGGTAGAGATCTGACAATGAAGCCTTTATGTACTTCTTTGTATAGCAAGAGAGACTGCATTTTCACTTTGGCAGTGATCTACGGTTTCCTTTTAATATGATTATCTTTCAGCCGAGAAATGATACGACATACAGGAAGGTGTGAAATAGTACCAGTGTGGGCGGAGCTAAGAAAGTGCCGACTCTGGGAAGGTTTGGGAGACTGCAGCCCTGCAGCCTCTTCTGTATAGGGGGTGGGACTATCCAGGGCTCCAGGCCAATCAGCAACATGTCTTCTCAGGTACGAGAGGCTCTTTGGACGCCTGTCCCATATGAACCTGTGTGTGACCAGTGCGATGCAGGAAGACCTGGCCGAGAATTGGCGCATCAGGTGAAGGCCTGGGCTGACGTCAGCCCAAGGTGGGGGTCCGGGATTGGTTGGGACAGGAGCTGCGATACCTGCTACAACATGCCAGTGGGGCATCTTGCAGTACGAGGGCATGGGAGAATGTAATTGGTGCCAGGAAGCTGCGGGAGGATGTGGGGCTTCTTTCTTGGCCAGCTCAGTGGTGTGGGCAGTTTTTGAACATCTCTCTGTGCTTTCCCAAGTAATTCTAAAGTTTCCTGTTGTTACTCTCCGAGACTTGGATTCCTGCAGCATTCCACTTTCTCTGGATCTGTCTAGATCAGAGGTCCTCAAACTTTTTAAATGGGGCCAGTTCACTGTCCCTCAGACTGTTGGAGGGCCAGACTATAGCTAAAAAAAAACCAACTATGAACAAATTCCTATGCACACTGCACATATCATATTTTGAAGTAAAAATACAAAACGGGAACAAATACAATCACATCGCCTCATGTGGCCCGCAGGTCGTAGTTTGAGGACCCCTGGTCTAGATCCTCTCTTCCTTAGGCTTTTCTCTCCCCAGAGCCCTCACCACAGTGATCTCGTTGCAGAGCTGTGACTGTCTATGACAAGCCAGCAGCTTTCTTTAAAGAGACGCCACTGGACCTACAACATCAACTCTTCATGAAGCTGGGCTGTACCTATTCTCCGTTCAGGGCCCGGTAGGCCTTGTCCTCAGCTGCCTTCTCTTGTTCCTGCTGCTGTCTGGCTCCTCTCCTGCCTCCTCCGTGCAGACCTGGGAACTCAGAAATCTAGGGTTGGCAGACAGAGGAGGCAGGCCTGCCACCTGGGTTTGCAGACACAGCTTCCCTGGAGCCGGCACATGTGCCCTTTCTAGTTGTCTGTGGCTGTTTTCAAGCTACAGCCACAGAAACTCTGGCCGCAAAGCTCGACTACTCACTCTCTAGCCCTTTAAGAAAAGTTTGCTGACCCCCGTGCAGTCTTAGCCTCCTGCCACTGTGCCCTTGGCAGGGTCAGTGGACCTGTGTGTTGCCTGGGGTGTCTCACAGGGCTAGGGGCTAAGAGGGGACCTTTATCCACATATCCTGTCCTTTGCACTTCAGTAACCTGGTATGGTGGTGGGAGGGGCATTATAGCATCCTTATTGTAAGTTGCAGGAACAGTCGGCATGGTGAGCCCCAGAGAGGGGAAGACTGGGTTGGTCTTGTTTGCTGTTGTAACCTTAGCACCCAGCAGCAGATACTAATGAATAGAGCAGGCCCACACCTTGGGTGGCCAGGCACTCTTAACTTTGGGGAGCCTGCAGTCCTTACTGTGGCAAGAGATGGTTGTCCTGGGCCTGGGGGCTGCTGTGTAGTAGCTCACAGGCTTTTTATCTGCTCTTTCAGCTCAGATCCTGTGGACCTGGCCACGGAGCGATCAGCCTTCACAGAGCGGGATGCTCAGAGTGGGACAGTGACACATCTTTGTGGGCGGCCAGCCCTTCTGGTCAGCAGCACGAGCTGGACAGGTCTGTGTGGTCCCTGGGGTACTTGGGGCTTTTGTGATGGGCCCCTGGTGAGCCTGCCCTTGCCCAGTGAAAAGGGGAGGGCACATTAGCAGAGAGGGAGGCATCTAGAAACAGGCCCATGATGCTCCACTCTCTTCCCACAGAGGACGAAGACTTCTCCATCCTGCTGGTGGCTTTAGAAAGTAGGTGTGTGGCTGTGGCTGGATTTGGGCTGTCAGGGCCATTGAGCTTGTGAGATGCTCACCTGGCCTTGTGGTGTGTTCCTGCCCCTGGGTTGCTGGGTGGGCTGGCCTGAGGACAACCCAAGGACAGCGGGGGTGTGGAGGTGGGCAGCTCTGAGTCCCCATGTGGGTCACTGAGTGGCCAGGCCCTTGGGCTGAAGTGTCGCCTCTGGGAGAGCATTTCAGAGGCTGGTGTGAGAACAGTGCCCTTCCCATCTGACAAGGTGATCCTGGTTATTGTTTCTTTATCTTTTTTGAACACAGGGTTTGAGCAACTGATTCTTGATGGAGACAGTCTTCCTTCTCTAGTCTGTGTGATAACAGGTACTGCCTGGGACCCTTGGTATCTGCATTTATGTGGGGGTATGGCAGAGGTGGGGAGGGGGCACAGCCTTTACCATGTACTTCCCACATGCTCTTGTCTTGCAAATCCTCTCTGTAGCTCTGTGGTAGTGTTTTCTATTATTTGATATAGGGGGAAACTGAGGCTCATGTCAGGGTATGGAGCCCAGATTTGAATCTCAGGTAGCACCATCTCAGAGATACCAAGATTTCCCCCTTTCCAGTGGTTTTCAAGCATCTTTTCATTTTTCAAATGGAGCCCACTGTCCATTTGAAAAATGAAACTGCTTCTGGAGTCATGGACCAAAGGGAGAAGGGCCCTGGGAGGGGGAAGAAGCCTTCGGGCCATAGGCTTGTCCTGCTCTCTCCCCTCCTGGTCCTTCTCCCAGGGGCACCTTGGAGCCCACTGCATATGCCATGCTGCCTGGGGCCCTGGTGGGCAAGGGACAGTTCTTGTATCCCCTCCACACAGGCACCCTGTCAGTGATTTGGTGCCAGGCCAGCTGGCTGCAGGCTGCAAGGCCATTGTGCCTCTGTGGTCAGAGTGTAGACCCTTGTAGGATCTCAGGACTTCTGGGTTGTTCCTGGAAGGGGCCTGGATGGGGACTGCCTGGAGCTGCTGAGGGTGGGACTTCTGGGAAGAAGGCTGTCTGCATCTTAGGAGCATCTGGGCCTGGGGCCATGTGGCCAGGGAAGGGCCAGGTCCATGGCACTAACAGCTTTTCTCTGTGAAGGCAGAGGGCCTCTGAAGGATCACTACAGCCGCCTTATAGGCCAGAAGTGCTTCCAGCACATCCAGGTCTGCACCCCGTGGCTGGAGGCTGAAGACTATCCCCTGCTTCTGGGTAAGAGGCTGCAGGCAGGAGGTTTTGTGGGGGAGGCGGCGTTAAAGGGGAGCTCCGGGGAGGGGAGCAGACATCTTCCAAAAAGGGCCAGACGGTAAAGATGTCAGGGCCTCTTATATTCTTTGTTTTTACAACTCTTTAAAAATGTAAAAGCCATTCTCAGCTCAAGAGCCAATATGAGCAGGCCTCAAAGACTGGATTAGGTCTTGCTCGAGGCCACCTGAAATCTCAGGCTGAGCTCCTAAGAGGCTGCTTCCTGGTGTGCCAGCTCCTCCCTGCCTGGTGGCCCCTGTCCTCTTGCCCTCCTGCCTTCCGTTCTGCAGAAGACCTGGGGTTGGAGCCACTGTTCCCCAGGTAAGGGAGGACGATGGCTTTGGGAGGTACAGGAGTGGCATGTCATCACTTACCTCCCAGTAAGGTGTCTGTCTCTTTGAGGAGGCTTGCTATTGTCATTGCTCCACACCTCATCTTTCAGCCTTGAGTAAGCAGTCCGGGTGGGGAGCCTTTGGTAGGCAGACGTTTCCAGCCAGTCTTTAGTAATGTTAAGTTGTTTATGTTTGGCTTTATTTTCATAGTGGCAGCTGGTTTTTGTTGGGTCTGTGGTAGGTTCTTTTTAAAAATTATCACTGTAAAATCTATATGACAAAATATGCTGTTCTAACCATTTTTAGGTGTGCAATTCAATAGCATTCATTATTTTCACATATTGTGCACCTAGCACCACCGTTTATTTCCAGAACTCCTTTATCTCCTCATACAGAAACTCTGTACCCATTAACAATAACTGCAATAACTGTTCAGAGTTCATTTATAGTAAGTTGTGGTTAAGTAGGGAAAGTAAGTTAACCGAGATAAGAAAGTTAAGTAACAAGCAATTTACAGACGCCAGGCATGGCAGCAGGAGCATCACCATGTCCCTGCCCCTGGCGAGGTTGCTTGGTTGTGGGGCCAACTTAAGCCACTTGCATTTGGGGGTGTCATCCGATTTCCACTTCCCACAGGAGGTGTCACTCCATAGTCCTGGAAGGATTGGTGTTTCTGGGGTGGAGGCTGGCACTGACTGCCCCCTTGCCTTGCAGGGTCAGCAGACCTGGGTGTCTGTCTGCACAAATCCTCCAGTGGCCTGGACCTGCCCATGAAGGTGGTGGACATGTTTGGGTGCTGTTTGCCTGTGTGTGCTGTGAACTTCAAATGGTAGGCGCAGAATCTGAGTCTTCCTGGGGCTTGGTTCTCAGATTAGTAGCTGAGGGGAGACTGTACTGCAGTCTGAGCTGCCCGTGACAGGTGCCACCAGCAAGGTGCTGCCTCCCAGTCCAGCATGGTGGCTGAGAGCAGGGTGTGTTTTGCTCATGCTCATTGAGAGAGGTGGCTGGAACTGCCTGCACAGCTTATGTGGTTTTCTCTTTTTTTGCTCTCCCCGTGTCTCTTTGGCTAAGCTCATATAGTTGGATTTGAAATGGTTAAAGGAGTGTAATTTTGAGATTCCACTCAACCTGGCAAAGACAGGCAGTTGGAAAGGGCAATGTTAGAAGTTCTAGAAATAGCATCCTCAGCAGTCTGAGCACTCAAGCCCTGCTTAGGAGCAGCCTGTAGATCAGCGGTTCTTAGTCTGTGGGTCGTGATCCCTTTGGGGGTCGAATTTCAGATGTAAATTCACAGGGGTCGCCTAAATACATCTTATATATCAGATATTTACATTACGATTCATAACAGTAGCAAAATTAGTTATGAAGTAGCAATGAAAATAATTTTATGGTTGGGGGTCAGGTTGAGAACCACTGCTGTAGATGGACAGTTTGGGATGTTAGACCCTCAAGTAAGCTGAACTCAGGGCATGTCAGAACCAAGCCTCCTGGTGACCAGAGAAGCCATCCTTAGTGCCAAGCCAGGCCCGGCGCTGTCTTTTCCTTGTTTCATGGGCATGGAGTTAAGAGTCAAAATGCAGAAATAATTCTTAAGTATGCTCTCATTGAAGAGCACACAGCACAGAAGGCTCAGTCTCCTTTAGGGCCCCTTGTTCAAAATTGGTTTGGACATTTTGACTTGCATCCTTCCAGGTCCTCCCTGCTCAGACACTGAATGAGAACATGCTCTCTGGAACCAAACTGGCTGTGTCTCCTCGGCTTTGCTGTGTGTGGGGTGGGGCAGGTGAACCCCACAGGGTCCGGTTCCTTCTCTAGGCAGCTCTTACGCCCCCTTGTTCTCTCTGCAGTTTACATGAGCTGGTGAAACATGAAGAAAACGGCCTGATCTTCGAGGACTCGGGGGAACTGGCAGCTCAGCTGCAGGTAGCTGCATCAGCCCCTGCTCCAGGGCTTGGGGTTTGAGGATGGGCACTGAGCCATGATCCTAATTACTGCTTCCTGCAGCCATGGCGGGACTAGGTGGGGTCTGGAGGAAAAGCTGGGGGAGGGAGAAAAGCCTTCAATATACTATTCTGCTTTGAGCGACCAGTGGGCTCAGGAAAATCAGGATATGCCTGTGCCTGCCCTTTGGATCTATGGTGCTTATAGCACACAGATGATAGCTGAGCAAGGCAGCTACGCTGCAGTTTAGGGAGTGATCAGGGTCTGGGGAGTGAGAGTGGGGAATGAAAGGAGCGTCTCGGTCCAGCATTAAAAGGTGGGTGGGATTCTGTAAAGGATGCTAATTTCTTACTGTCACTTTAAAAAAAAAAAATATTATTATTATATTTTTTTTTGAGAAAGAGTCTCACTCTATTGCCCTGGGTAGAGTGCCATGGTGTCATCACAGCTCACAGCAACCTCAAACTCTTAGGCTCAAGTGATCCTCTTGCCTCAGCCTCCTGAGTAACTGGGACTACAGGTGCCCATCTGATGCCTAACTAGTTTTTGTATTTTTTAGTAGAGATGGGATCTCACTCTTCCTGAGTATGGTTTTGAACTCCTGAGTTTGAGTAATCCACCCACCTTGGCCTCCCAAAGTGCTAGGATTACAGGCATGAGCCACTGCACTCAGCCCTTATTGTCATTCTTGACAACTGAATAATTAGTAAACTTTTTCCATTAAAGGTTCAGGTAGAAAATCTTCTAGGTTTTACCATATAGTCATTATCAGAACTATTGAACTCTGTTATAGTGGGAAAGCCACAGAACATCTGTGGAAGAAAGGGTGTGGCTGTGTTCTAATAAAACTTTATTTGCAAAGATAGATGGCAGGCTAGATTTAGCTGGTGGGCTATAGTTTGCCAATTCCTGATTGGTTCAGGAACAGTTCAGCAAAGCTGGAAAGAAGACAGAGACCACCTCATTCTTAGTAGACAGGCCAGAGACTGAAGGCGGGTGTTCCTGGAGAAGGAATGGCAGGCAGAGGGCATGAAGTGTGGGGGAGAGTGGGACACACTCGCTGTCAAGTAGATGAGATGAAGCATTGCCTGGGCATGAGAGGCCTTGGGTGCCTTGTGAAGGAGAGGAGACTCTGAAGGGGATGTTGTTGGGTGGGGGACCTGGGGTCAGCTGGGCGGTCACCTGGGATGAGGTGGATAGTAACAATGAGGTCAGTTCTGGTCTTTTTTTTTTTTTTTTTGTAGATGCTTTTCTCGAAGTTTCCTGATCCTGCTGGCAAACTGAACCAGTTCCGGAAGAACCTCTGTCAGTCAGAGGATCTGCGGTGGGACGAGAGCTGGACTCAGACTGTGCTCCCTCTGCTTATGGACACGTGACCCTGGGGCCAGAGACTAAAACCCAGGATCCATCCTACCTCGGGTCCCCTTCTCCCCCTACCACCAAGTCCCTGGGCAAACTCTTCTGAGCAGTGCCCCCAGGAGTCAGAGGCTGAAACACGAGTGAAGCTGTGGTGACCAGGAGCTTGTGCGCCAGGAAGCTGTAGCCACCCTGGCATCTTTGGAGGCTCTGAAGCACTTCCTCTTCTCTTTCCCTGTTTTGTGCCACCCTGCCCAACCTGGCATATTACTTTTCTATTACCTGCTGGGCTTCTTAGCATCTCTCTGTTCCATGGTGGTGTCTCCTGGTGTCTGTCCTTCCCCACTCTGTCCTGTCGTGGTCCTAACCCCTCGGCTTCTGCCCTGGACATGGACACCTGCTATGCTGTAGGTGTAGTGGGGCTGCCCACTTGGCTGTCTGAGAAATGAAATGTCTAGGTTAGGGGATGTCACATTTGATGTATAGATGTTATCTGCAGAAAGGAAATGCTTGTCTTTGAGCCAAAACTTTCATTTCTGGTCTATGGTGATTTCTTTTCTTTTCTTTTCTTTTTTTTTCTTTTTTTGAGACAGTTTCAAGCTGTCGCCCTGGGTAGAGTGCCATGGCGTCACAGCTCACAGCAACCTCAGACTCTTGGACTTAAGTGATACTCTTGCCTCAGCCCCCCAAGTAGCTGGGACTACAGGTGCCTGCCACAATGCCCACCTATTTTTTTTTTTGTAGAGACAGAGTCTCACTTTATCGCCCTTGGTAGAATGCCGTGGCGTCACACAGCTCACAGCAACCTCCAACTCCTGGGCTTAGGCGATTCTCTTGCCTCAGCCTCCCGAGTAGCTGGGACTACAGGCGCCTGTCACAATGCCTGGCTATTTTTTTTGTTGCAGTTTGGCCAGGGCCGGGTTTGAACCCGCCACCCTCAGCATATGGGGCTGGCGCCCTACCCGCTGAGCCACAGGCGTCGCCCTATTTTTTTTTTTTTAATTGCAGTTGTCATTTTAGCAGGCCAGGGCTGGGTTTGAACCCGCCAGCCCTGGTGTACGTGGCTGGTGCCCTACCTACTACTGAGCTATAGGCCCTGCCTATGATGATTTTCTTAAGAATCAGAACTGCTGACAGAAAAGGGGTACCCACATACTTAAATGGTTTATATCTTATTAGAACACAGTTTATGATTTGTCACTCCTCAAATATTCAGTTTAATGGAAGGTTTTACTTGTCTGTTTTAAGGGGTCTTATTCTGTCACCCAGGCTGGAGTCCAGTGACAATCGTAGTTCACCGCTGCTTCCAGCTCCTGTATTCAAGCCATCCTCCCGTGTAAGCTGGGATTGCAGATGTGCACTACCACATCTGGCTGATAATTCCATTTTTTATAGAGATGGGGTCTTGCTGTTGCCCAGGATGGTTTTGAACTCTTGGCCTCAAGTAATCCTCCTGCTTTGGCCTCCCAAAGTGCTGAGTTTACAGGCATGAACCACCAAACCTGGCCCCAGTGAAAGTTTTATTTGCTTCCCACAAAAATTCTTTCTATGTTAGTGATTTAATTTTCACAGTAATCTTCAGAAGCCTTTGTGAGCCCTACAGCGTGAGTTGCAGAATTGCCATCTCTGAGTGCTCATCATAAGGGAATAGTTTCCGGTCGTGAGGAGGTACTGCTTCCCATCGGATCCCGGCCTGGCCTGGAAACAGAGCACGCGGATCTCAAGATGGCATTTGAGATGGTCCTGGGATGTGTCCAGGCTGGTCTGCTCGCTTCACAGATTTCCAGGCTCACCCGGATGCTCAGGAGCCTCTTCCAGGTGGTCTGCAGGGTAGTGACTGGTGGCCAGGCTTTCCGCCGTGCCCCGCTGCACACCTGCCCCTCCAAGGTCAGAACCCATGTATGTCTGCTCAGCAGGCCCACTCTTCACACTTCAGAGGGGCTCATGCCATTCTCATCAGCACAGATGTCTGAAAAGCCAGTTGCAGGGATGATTTTTTGAATCACTTCTGTGGTATTTTTTGAATCACTTTTGTGGTATGAGTGAGAAATTAGTACTCGTGAAAATGAAGTACTGACATAAAAGTGTCGATGTCTCTCTAATCCCACCATCTCAGTGTAACAATGAGCAATTGGTGTATATTCTAGTTTTACTCCCTATAGGTACATATGTATACTAACATGAAGATGATATTAAAACTAAACATTTTTTTTTTCCTTAGAGATAGGGCCTTGCCACGTTGCCCAGGCTGGCCTCGAAATCCAGGGCTCAAGTGATCCTCTCACCTCGGTCTCTCAAGTAGTTGAGATTATAGGCATATGCCATTGTGCCAAGCTAATTATTTACTTTTAAACAAAAATGGGCTTGTAGGCAACAGTGAGACCCTGACTCTTAAGAAAAAAAGCTTATGTATATTTGGCACTTAGCTTTTTTCACTTAAAAGACACTGCAAGCATTCTTTAAAGGCTGTACAGCACTGTCAGCAGAGCACTGTGAGTGCTCATTTGTTCATCGCTTGTTTGCTCTGTAGTTAACTTGCCACGGCACAGGTGGGCAGTTCGGTTGTCTTGTCAGCAGAAGCTGCTGCAGGCGTATCTGCAGGCAGCTGCTGGGAGGGGCTTTGCCTAAGGGGAGCTGGGCAGATGGGTTCTGTGCCGCCACCAGGTTGCACGTGGAAAGCCCTGGCTAGGCCTGCTGTGCCCTGGAGGTTGCAGGTGGGTGGTTTGTGGGGGCTGAGTGTAGTGTAGGTAGCCTGGCTGTAGTCTGTGGGAGATTGGGGGTTGCCCAGCCTCTCTGTGCCCTAGTGTATTTGTGGGTGACACAGAATGATGATAGCATACCCCTTGCAGGTGCTGGGGGGCTGACATGTTCAGGTCTGATGATGGCCCATGGCAGGGCCAATTCAGGGTTGTGTGCAGGTGGGCCCCTTCTTAAAAAACACCTTGCCACTTTGTTCTTCCACTTACTTGGTGCCTATGACAGCAGCTATCCTGTTACTGAATGTCCCTGTGTGCTAGGCACTGTCTGAGCGTGTACAGGCTTTAGGCTTCACTATGGGGTGGGTTTCTCCAGGTGCAGGCAAGGAAAGACACTGACATGGGGGGTAAGTGACAACCTAGCTCAACAGGGTGGCTGGTGGACCCGCCTCTAGAGCCTGTACTGGCTGCCTGGGAGGCCAGAACTTCGCCCAGCCCTGAAACTGACTGGCATCCTGACACTGCTGTTGTGTAAATTAAGGAAACCAAGGCCCAAAGACTTAGGAAACCTGGCACACACAGTAGGGCTGCAGGTCTCAGGCCCATCACTGTACCGAGCCACCTCTCTCCTGCCTGGCAGCCCTACCCTGCTCACCGTCCTGTCTCTGCTGAGCTCCCAGGACATGTGTGGGTGTGGGGCTTCCTAGCTTTTCCCCAGGGCCTTGTTCTTTTACTGGAGTCCTGTGGGGACAGCTCCCAGGTGCAGGGACTCACCTAGCTTGGTGGTGAACAGCTGACATGTCTCTTGGTTGCGGATGGTGAAGGCAACAAAGACGTCAGGAGTCTGCTGGTCCTTCCGGCAAGAAGAGAGGTGCTGCAGGACCTTGACCAGTGAGAGGATGACTTCAGGGCAGTATAGCACGTCTACGGGGAAAGCCTCAGGTTACCGACAAGGACACGGAGGGTTCTGGTGGTGCTGGAAGCAGCAGGTATATTAGATTTGGGCTATTAGAAGAAAAGGAGATTAGTTGGGTGGAAAGGGAACATTCTTAGGAGAGAACGCAAGCTGCTAGAAGACACTGCCACATGTGACAAAGTACCCAGGCTCACTGGAGTTTATGTAAAAGAAAAAATCAAGTTTTTGCTTCTTGGCCTATTTAGAAGATACTTAATGAAGCAAAACCTGCCTCTGCCTTGGACTTTATGTTTCTAGGCATCTGCTGCCCGACGGGCTTGTTGCTCAAGTGTGATATCCCTACAGGCTGTGGAACCTGTAGGTTTCAGGGCAGGGCCCCAACCAGAGGAGAGCCGGAGATGGGACTGTGTGGGTGCCATAAGGGATGGATAGGAGCCTTCTCTCAAGGACCCTGTCCTTGTACCAGAAGTGGCTGGTTCTCTCCTTGTAGTCTCTGAAGGACAGGGAGCAAGGTCCTGGGACGCAGATAGCTAGGGCCACAGGGAAATACTGATGTGTGATGATGGCAGTGAGCTGGCACTGACAGGTGGTGGTCCCTGACAGTCTGGCTCCTGCAATCCCACCCCAGGCCTGCCCAGAGCTGGGTGCTGGTGACATGTGGAGGACTTAGACACAGTTCTGGGAGAATTGTGCTGTTCTTTGTGGCTCTGGGGAAATCGAGGGCTGCTATAGCTATTTCTGGCCCATGTCTGAAGACTTGGGGAGTGGGTGTGCCTTGTGGTCACATAAGGGTGAAATGCTGGCATCTCAAAGGGCTGGTGAACAGGGGTAGGGTGAGGCTGGCCCAGATTTCTTTTTTGATGTGCTGTTCTGGCTGTCCCGTTTAGGTCCTGAGTGGGAACTGAGACACCTCCCCTGGCTGCTGGGAGGGAGATGAAGTCTTATCTACTCAGCTATGGCCTGGCTAATGGGGCAGACTGGTCTGATGCCCTGGGGCCTGTTCTGATCCGGTCATGCCTTGCTGGGAAAAGCTAGGGTTCATTTACTGGATGGAATCATTATAACGGGAATATGTCTGTCCCCATCAAGAGGACTATGGCTTTAGGGTCATCTTAAGAAGCACATCCCAGTGCTCAGAGGTCACCCTGGAATGATTCTTCTGGAAGTCCCATTATTCCCCTGCCCGGCAGCATCCACCATTCCTGTTTCCCAGAGCCTAGAGCTGAGTGGGGCTGCAAAGAAGTTACCTGCTCAGTCTGACCCGGGCTGGGCATTACCTGCTGCAATTACAACATCTGGGTGGAAGGCAGAGAGCTGAGGTATCGTCACAACATCCCAGTCCAGATGGGCCACTGTCACCCTTGGGGTCTCTGAGTTGGTGGTGACGTCTGGCTCTAACAATAAGCCATTGAGAAGGACATTCTCTCGGAGCTGCTCAAGGACACGGCTGTGATAGTCACTGAAGATGTAGGCTCTAGGATGGCATGTTTTGCAAATGGCCAGGCCCGTGAGGCCAGCTCCGCTGCCCAGTTCTAGGACTGTCCTGGGTGGGAGGAAGGGGGACTTAATGTCTACAACTGAGCCACGGCAAGCCTGGCTTGGTGTCCTGCCCTATGCCCCCAGGTCACCTGTGAGTGAAGGCTGCTGGGTTCTCAATGGCCCATTCCGCAAGGTAGAGGGCAGCGTCCCACGTGACCAGGCCGGTGGTGCCATGGGAGACGATGGCTGTGCTCTCAGAAAGTGTCACCGAGTCCCCTGAAGGCTACATCAAGAGGATGAGAAAATCAATCCAGCTTTCAGGATACAGGTAGCTGGTGTTTAAAAGAAAATCATATGCGTGGAGGCTAAATAAACTGTGGGGGGCCACATCAGGGAATGCTGCTCAGCAAGAACAGACTGATTGTGAAACAGCAACAGCTTGGGCAGAGCTCAAGGAACAATCTCCAGTTACATCTTCCCAATTCCCTTCCCCTAATGTTCTGAAATGGCAGAATTACCCCCAGGGAGCACACAGAGGGGTGGGGTGGTGGGGCTCGGGTAGGTGTGGCTACAAAGTGATGGCTGCCTTTGTGATGCTTTTGTGTGGTTTTTTCTATGTTTTATTTTATAACAACAATATCCCAGCTGGGAGCAAAAGCTCATGCCTGTAATCCCAGAACTTTGGGAGGCTGAGGTAGGAGGGGAGGATCACTTGAGGCCAAGAGTTTGAGAGCAGTCTGGGCAACATAGCAAGACCTCGTCTCTTAAAACAAAATAAATCACAGAATCGGTGAGTCAGGATTTGAACACAGGAGGCTGACTAGAGCCTGTGTTTTAACTGTCTGTGGAGGACAAGTCAAGTGTGGCCTATGTGGGGGAGAAGTATGCACATCTCTTACCAGCAGATAGCTCCGGTGGCCCTGGATGGACTCCTTGGTGGTCAAGACCTCCGCCAATGCTTCATATAGTTCATCCAATGGCTCGGTGTGGCCAGCCTCATGCTGGGGGTGTATAGAACAAGAGCTTTAGCCGAGAGGATTAGGCTTCCCATTATAAATTTTAAAAAAAGTTCCACTAGTTCTGATGGCTAGATGATTTTCACCAACTTTGGAGGGGGATATTTGGGATGGAATGATGAAATATAGGCCAACTGGCATATAAAAAATTAACTTGGCCAGGTGTAATGGTGCACACCTACATTCTAAGCTACTTGGGAGGCTGAGGTGGGAGCATCACTTAAGCCTAGAAGTCCAGCCTGAGAAACATAGTGAGAACCTGTCTCTTAAAAAAAAATCATTTGGTCAGGGGACTTGTAAGGGTACCTCAAAGAGGTGTGGAGAGGGTTAGGGGTAGTCTAGAGAAGGGATTCCATAGGAGCTGCCAAGTTATGGAGACAGAGCACTGAGCAGTATCAGCTGTCCTGGATGAAGAAAACGAAAGGTACCTGGACGTGAGCCCTTGGCAAAGCCACAGGGATGGTCACTCCACATTGCAGGGTGTGGCTGTTGTAAAGCTGCAGCCCCTGGCCACCTTCTCCTGGCAGTGCTGGGGTGACCTGGCAGTGACCTGGACTCACCCTGATGGTAAGGGCTGCAGGGAGGGGTACCATTGAACCAGGGATTATTTATTCGCTAAACCTGGGTGAGGTGTGGCTATTGTATTCAGTAGCCGGCCACAGCAGTTCTACTAACCACTGAGGATCACCTCTCTGACATCAATGTCAAACCCAGGAGGTTTGGGCTCATCCTTAAAATCCATCCTGTCAGGAAAAGAGCCCATCCCAGCTAGTTCAGTGGGGAGAACCCAACAAGGGGAGCTAATTTTCAAGGTATGCAATAGGGCAGCTGGGGCAATGCAGAGGCTGAGCTGGCAGGGCAGGGTGAGGTGAGGTTTATAGCACCTTGGGGCTGGGGCTGCCTGGCAGGAAAGAGACTCCTACTTACTCCTGCGTGATGGGAGCAGGGCCCCATGGAGAAGTGGCTGCTGTGGCATATGAGGGAGAGAGACCTCGGCCTCAGCCTTCCCTTCCTGCACTGCCTCCCCTTGCTCAAACCCAGAAGGACCCAGCTGCCTTGGGAGGCTCCTGCTGTGCAGTGGTTCTCTAAGCAGGCAAAGGACATGGGGAAGATATGGGTTCTGGCAGATAAGGACCCCCTCTAGGCAGCCAGCAAAGTCTCTGCAGGGCAGCCATGCTGTCTGGTGACAGGGTGGTCACCATCAATGACTGACCTTTTTGATGAGCTCCAAGAGAAAGCACCGGGCATACTTCACTGCCGGTGGGTGCCTCACACACAGAGGATGTTTCACTGTCTACAACAAAGCACAGAATGTTGCTGGAGAGACCTAAAGATTCAGTCTTAAGATATAAGCCCTTTCCTAAAACATTCCCACTGCAGTGGCACAGGCTGTGGCAGGATTTCTGGCACCCATTCTGGGCAGGAGAGCAGGGGACCTGGGCCCCAGCACCTTTCCTCCTACTGTGGCCAATGTGAACGAGGGTTTGTAGTGAGGGCAGTCATCAATGGTCTGGCTCCTGCCAGAGGCAGGAGCCCAAACTGGGAAGGACTGCTTGGCCCATATGCCCTGTTTGAAGCCTGCATCTCTGGGGACAGAATGGAGGGGAAGGGGGCTCTCGGTGATAATGCAGCTGAAACCTAGAGAAGCTGAGCACAGGAACTCCAGGCAGAGGGAGCAGCTCCAAGGTGGCCATAGCCAGGCGTTTTGGAAAAGAGGGCAGAGCGACTGAAGCTGCAGAGGTGGGGACAAGTGGGGAAACTTGCTCCAGGGGAGAGAAGGGGAAAGGGTCACTAGGGTCTGTTGGCCAGAAGGGATGCAGATTTTGCCCAAGGGCAACAAAGCACCCCACACAACACACAAGACCTTCTGGGGATTTCTAGTTGGACAGCTAGGTTTTAAAGCAGCTCACCCTACATTTTATGTTCCTCCAACTTCAGGGGTGAAGCTCAAGGTGGAAATCAGCAGGCTGCAAGATGATAACCTCAGGTACTTCTGTGATCACAGCCTGAACCACTGAAGTGCCCTGAAAGTCTTCCCTGTTTGGGTGCATCTTGTCCATGAGGATAATTGTTTTTCTAATCAGGCCCAGGTGAGGTTTGAACTTGCTGTCCCCACTTTGCAGGGCTGGCTCTCTAACTACTGAGCTATGGTGCCCAGCTCATGGGGATAATCTTGGTTCACCCTCTGGCACAGGAATTCTTAATGTGGGCTCTTAACTTAGGCTTCTTGGATGGGCTTGGTGGTCATGGGCAGAGATGTCTGGACTTCCTGAGTTTGTATGCAAAATGTATTCTCCTGGTGCACTTCTTTTTGAGGAGGGAGTGTGCAGCTCTGGCTTTTCAGTGGGGCTTGCACTGACCATGAGCCAGGCACTGATTCATGGGGCTTTTGTTGTCAAGTCATGGGAACAACAATCCTATGAGGTAGGTATCATTTTATCTTCTATTTTACTAATAAATTATAGCACAGAGAGATGCAGTCACTTGCCCAGGGTCACAGAGTGAAGACCCAGAATGCAGTGTGACCTGTACTTGACCCACATGGCCAGGGTCAGACTAGGCTGGGTGGTGGTCCTGCCTCCACCTGCACACCAGATGCACTTCACAGTCCAAACCACACACTGTGCAGAGCAAAGACCCATCTCCTTCTAGAAGGGAGACATGAATGGGCAGGATGGGCCTCCTTATTTTTTCCTTAAATGCAAAAAGAAAGTCTCTGAGCAGCTACCAAATGCTAGAAGCTATCCTCACACCTGTCACCTGATTTTAATATGAATGGTTTAAAAAACATTCCTTCCTCTCATACAGATTTTTGTATATTCTGATGTCTCCATGTAAGAAAATAATGGGGTTTTGTCCTTTGAACACAGAGGTTTTTAAAGGATACAAATGCACTTGTGGCTTTCCTGTCAGGTATCCTGGTAGGTATCAGGGTGAGGCAGAAGGCTGGGTTAGGTGCCCCAGTGATCCTGGGATTCTTACCTTCTGCAAAATATCCAGCAGCAGCTCAGAATCTGATGAGTTCCTTAATTTCTCTTCTAGGCTCTATGTGGGGCAGGAGAGAGAGAGAAATCTCAAGGGCATTTTCACAGGAACATTAAACATGCAATAGAATGTGTTGGCAAAGTGCTAAGTGATCTCTCCCCAGGGACCTGGAGCTAATCGGAAGTGGAAGCCACAGCGGTGGACAGCCTGACCTTCAGATGTCACAGGTTGCACCTGGATAAGTGGCAGGAAGAACGTCAGAAGACTGATTGTTGGTTTGCATTAGCCCTGGCTGCTCAGCTGTCACTTGGGTCAGAGACTAGCTCTGTGGCTGAATTCGCAGCCAGGAATTCCCAGGAGTGTCACAGCACCAAGACCTGATGGGCTTGCCTGGGATGTGACTAAGTTAAAGAGAAAATGAAGAATGTGCATGTGCCAGGTTATGCTGTCCTTTCTTACAGAGGCTCGAGTCAGATGGACCGTCTTGGCTGGTATGCAACACAGGGCAAGCCACTTCAATGCTTCAGAGCTCCTTACCATGCCTTAAGGGGCCCACAAGACCTGGCCCAGGCCCTCTCTGACCTTTCTCCCCCCACCCTGATCCATCCCTGCTCACTGCACTCCGGCCAAACTGGCCACCTTGCCTTGCTGTTTAACCACAGCTGACTTGCTCCCACCGCAGGGCCACAATCAAGACCTTCCTATGGCTGCTGCTTCACTCTTCTGGGGGGCCTTCTCTGAATTCTCTACTTTGATGAATTGACCCCCCCCCCCCCAGTTGCTCCATTGTCCATCTATTAGATTTATAGCCGCTCTCATTTGGTGTTTTCTCGTTTGTTTGTTATTCTCTGGTTCTCCCATACAAGTAGGGCCTCATCTGTAATGTGAACTAGCTCATGAAGGTATTCAACAAACATTTGGTGACTGAATGTAATAAAAATACTAGCTCTTAACATGCATTGACCATGAGCTAGGCACTGATTGATGGGCTTTTGTAGTCAAGTCATGGGGACAACAATCCGATGAGGTAGGTATCATTTTATCCATTTTATCTCCCATTTTACTAATAAACAATAGCACAGAGAGATGCAGTCACTTGCCCAGAGTCACAGAGCATATAGGAGGCTGGACCATGACTCAAAGCAGAATGGCTGTCTCCTGGGTCTGAACTCCCAACTACTGAACTCTCCTTTCAATCAAGCTCTCTGGCTAGATTTGAGTGACAATAACAATACCCACCTCATGGGTGCTGTGGCTGTGCCTAAGGAAGCATGTGCCATGGTCATGTAAAAAATTACAGGAGATATTGAATGGGAACCTATGAATGCTATTATGAGGCTATAGAGTTGGAAATACATACCCCTATTGACCAGAAATGACCTAAATGTTTGATGGTAATGAAATAACAAATGACTAATGACCATCCCTTAAGATGAGGCAAACCCAGGGAGGAATATGTATCCAGACTGACTCATCCCAGTGAGCTCACTGCATATGAATTATGAACAAGGCAGAGTTCATTAAGTCACTCTTGGCGGAGGGAGGCTGGTGCCAGGCCATCTGCCCGTTCTGAGAGCGGCAGGTCTCCCGGGGGAGGGGAGACCACCCCTTTGGCCTGTCCCGTAAGAGGCATAGGACCCTCAAGTTGCCTCTGACGCGAGCTTGTCCAGTGTCCGGAATATAAAAGACCACATTGACGACAGGGGCGGGATGGAAAACGTCGCTGTCTCGAGGGCAGCTCTGTCCCAGTGATCAGGCCAATCATTGGCTTAAAAAAAAAAAAGGCATGAAAATGATCGCGAACCGTCCATGAACCTAAACACCCAACTGAAAAGGGAGCTGGGAGGAAGCGCCGCCTTTTTCACCCGGTGGGACCCACGCGGGGCCGGGGCCGGGGCCGGGGCCGGGAGCCCTCCCCGCCGCCCCCCGGCCCTCCGCGCCACCCCGCAGGCCCCGCCCGCCGCCCACCTGCCAGGGGAAGGAGCACAGAGCGCGCGCCGCCAGGAAGCGGCGCTCGAAGCTCCGCAGCAGCCCCTCGGTCCCCGCGCTCTCCTCCGGCGCCATGGCGAAGGCGGGGCCATGGCGAGGGCGGGGCCATGGCGAAGGCGGGGTCATAGCGAAGGCGGGGCTATGGCGAAGGCGGGGCCATGACGGGCGGGGCCGCGGCGTTGCCGGGAGACCCGGCGGAAGCCGGGCGGGAGCCTGCAGGGGGCGGGCCGGGCCCGAGGGGCAGGCCCTGGAGCGGGGCTAGGAGGGTCATGTGGGCGGGGCCTTGCCGGTGCCAGATTGGTGAGGCGGACATTAGGGCGGGGCTAGAGATGCTCCGGTCCGACAGGCGGGGCACAGACCTCAGAAGACAGGGCCTAGGACCCGGCCGGGGCCAGAACAGAGTCGGGCTCAGGAGTCGGGCCGGGGGCGGAGCTTAGTCTGGGCCTTGAGGCGGGGCCAGACGCTGGGAGGCGGAGCTTAGAGAGGGTCCGGCGTGGGGCGGGACCCAGGACTCGGGAGGCGGGGCTTAGGGTGGGGCCAAGCGATGCTCCAGGTGCTTGAGATTGGCCAGGACCGGGCTAGGGACCCGCGAAGTGGGGATTGGGGAGGGGTCTCGGTCTTGTGGGGTTTGAGGCAGGCCTAGGAGCAGGCGCAGAGGCTGGAGGAGCTTCGGGTGGGGCTGAATCGAAGTCTGCGGTCCGACTGCGTGGCGAGGGGCGGGTGGGGTCAGGTCCTGGCCAGCGTAATCACTCTTGCTAGTCCTACACTTCAGGAGGGTGCCGGTTACCCTTATCCTAGCTTTCTCTCCATCAGTGCCACCCCTCTGGGGTCAGGCAGGAAAGAGTACTCCCTCTCCCCCTACCTTTGGGCTTGCATTGGACAGTTTTTCCTTCACCAAACACTTGTTAAGCACCTACTATGTGCCTGGCACTGTTAGGCATTGGGAGGTGTAACAGTGAGAAAAACCAGGTGTGTTCCCTGTGCTCCAGGGATTTGGGGTCTCGCGGGAGAAGTAAACGCTGAAGTAATTATCACACGAGCATAAAAGTACAGCAATATCTTCCGCTGTAGGAGTTTTGATCTTGCAGGGAAAGGAGTCCCAAGGACTAGCAGGAGTTAACTCCTGGGGGTGGGTACTACAGAGGTGGGGATGGAGATGGGAAAAGAAAAAATCAAGTTTTTCTTGATATTGAAATCAGTTTAGGGTTATTGTATCTTGAATTGAAAGGCAGGGCGGTTAGCAACCCACTGATGCTGTCCCTGGAACTTGAACTATGTTCAAAGTCTGAAACGTTTACCTTTGCAAATCCCTCATAAAATTCAATGTAGAAGAGTCCCAGGAACTAATTTGATTAAATATCCTTGCAGAAGGTAGATGAGGAGACAGATTCAATCTTATTACCGCTTTTGGAGGAGAAACACTTGAGCCCCACTCAACCATGAGAACAAGAGAGGGAAATTAATTCTAATTGAATACAATTGTTCTCTCATATCTGTTCTTCTCTTACCACAACGAAAGGAGCGTGAGATCTGACCAAAAAAAAAAAAAAAGTTCGTCTTTTATTCCCTGAATGCTGTTGACTTAAATGAAGATGGTGTGCTGTGGTTATTACTGTGTTTTCAGACAAAATCCATGGTTTCTGAGTCTGAGGTGCTGCACATCCTCCTGGTCACTTTGTTCTGCGTCACCTGAGAATCTCTGATGTGTCTTCTTAGCCAGGGCTGGGTCTCGGTGTTGAAGGAGAGCAGGCTTCAGAGCTAGGTCAGGGGTACTTAGCTTTTGCAGTTTTGATCAGCTCTCTGCCTGCAGTAGACAATGAAAATGCAACTGAAGATTAGGATTGACACTTAAAACAAAAAGCAAAATTCCATGTGGTGTTGATATGAAGAGCAGCATTAGGACAATCTGAACAGTCCTCTGGTGTATAGGCACACAAACTATAGGAAAGATTTGACTTCTGGATCTGAGGATTTTTAAAAAAAAATAATAACTTAAGGCATTTTAACTGTATGGAATGGTTGCCTTTTAGAAATTATGCTGTGGGCATAGAAGTTCAATCAGCATGTTGAAGTTTTTCCTTTATCTCTGTTGTGGTTAATGGTTTCTGTAGAAAAGGACCAATTGATTTCTTTCTAAAATGTTGCTTCAGGATGTAGAGACCTTTATAGGTCATGTTTCAACTTACAGAAAAATTTTATAGTTCAAATATAAATTACATTAAATGTGGACTTTGTAATGGAATTTAAGGTTAAGTAAAGTTCCAATGTCCCTCAGGATGTTTGTAGTTAGGGCTCAGGAGGCCCTGTGCCATCAAGACAGCAGCTGTGTGAAAGCAGATGACTGGTCAGGGATGCAGGCAGGAAGAAAAATGAGAGGCTCCGTCTGATGACCTCACCATAGAGATGCAGAATAATGATGCAGCAGGCCCATATAATGCTTTGGTTGGTGGCAGGACCTGTGTTATGGGTTAAATTGTACCACCTAAAAAGATAAGTTGAAAGTCTCAATTCCCATCACCTCAGAATGTGACCTTATTCGGAAATAGATTCTGTGTAGATGTAATCAAGTTAAGATGAGTCATGCTGGATAGAAGGTGGGGGTGAATCCGATGACTGGTGTCCTTATAAAAGACCATGTGAAGACAAAGATGAGGAAGGAGGGGGAAGATGACCAGATGGCCTCAGGATGATGGAGGCAAATGTGAGCCAGGAGCGCTGAGGACCCACAAAGAGGGATTCTCCTCTATTTCAGAGGGAGTGTGGGGATGGGGATGGGAAAAGAAACCTGGATTTTGGACTTCTAGCATCCAGTTCTGCAAGACAATAAATTTCTGTTGTTTTAAACCACCCAGGTTGTGGTACTTTGTTATTTTGGCCCTAGGAAATGAATTCGACTGGTTGCATGATTTTTGGGACCTAGTGCGGAGTGAAAATATGGGGCCCTCGTTAAAAAAACAAGCATTTCAAGGTAGTGACAGCAGATTATTAAATAGTCCTGGGCCCTGTGGGACTGTGCAGGTTGAAAGTCCATGAAGCCAGCCTGGATTGTAGGGTTCTCAGAGTGGTGGACCTCTGTGCTATGCAGGAAGCTGAAATGGATTATTATATACGATGCACATTGGTCAACTAGAGGAGACAAAGATCGCGTCTTTCTCCAGTGAATGGCTGTGTATATCACTCACACTAGCTACAAACCGAACTGTGAGAACTCCTGTGACAATGCTGAGCCAGATTACTGTGTTTTGGAGACCAGACACTGTCTGTATCTCCACTACTGTTAAAAAACCAGAGGGTTTTTAACTGCCCAATTATTAAGAGGCTATTCTGGCTCTTCCTAGTTCCCTG
This sequence comes from Loris lydekkerianus, assembly GCA_963574355.1. Classification (NCBI taxonomy): domain Eukaryota; kingdom Metazoa; phylum Chordata; class Mammalia; order Primates; family Lorisidae; genus Loris; species Loris lydekkerianus. The sequence continues at coordinate 11,212 of CAUYPK010098606.1, read as the reverse complement.
GGAAGTTTCCTGTGCAGCTGCTAGTGAATATTAATTATGGAGATGAAATGTACATTTATCCCAAGAAAGTGCTCACTGTAGAGAAATCTCACAGGGCAAATTGCTGAAAGATGATTTGCTAAATGACCTCTTGCCAAATGACCCATTTGCCTAATGACCACTTTGCCAAATGACCAATTTGCTAAAAAGCCAATTCACTGAAAATCAGTTTTCAGATGTCCTGCTTATCAGTAACTGATAGTCAAACACCTCCCTGTTCTTGATGGGACAGGAATTATTATAGTTGTAGCACAACTTTTAAGCTTAAGAAGGAAAAAAATCCTTGATAATTTGGTGAATTGGTTATTTATTTAATTAGTTTTCTGCAAAAGGAGGTGCTTCCTATCTTTTCAGAAGGAGATCATGGGGCAGTGGCTTAGAAGACTTACAAAAAAATTTTATAATTCAAATATAAATTACATTAAATGTGGACTTTGTAATGGAAAGTCACACTCCTTTTTGTGTGTGATAAGTGCTTCATAAATCTCTGGACAGAATCTAAGCCTGTCTTTGCAGGAGAAAAAAGATGGCCAGTGTTTGTAAACAACCTGCTAAACAAGGGTGACACTAAACTTTCAGAAATGAGTTTCTTCCTCTTTTATATCACCCAGATTTAGGGTTTTGAAGTCTTAAGAATTTGCAATTTCACTTCAAACACCCCCCCCCCCCCCCAGCAATGAGCAGGTTTGTAAGGCTTTGTTCCTCCCCTCTGAGCAGATTTCTGTGTTCCTGAAGAAAAGCTGATTTTCTCTATCTATAAGGGGCACCTCAGGGGCAGAGTGTACTCCATTTTCTGAGGATCAGCAGGATTATAGCCTGACTTTCTTTATGGGGCCCTTCCTTTTGGCCAGAAAGCACTATGGACTCCCCGCTTCCTCTGCTATCTGTTCAGACCTGCTATTATTTTGCTCTGGGGGCTCCAAAACTGCTGGGAAACAGGATTGTTTTGCTTGAATTTTTTTTTTTTTTTTTCCATCTCAGGAGACCCCTTTTTGATTCTTTTCTATCTCAGGACAGAGCAGACTCTGCTGACAATTTTCTGGCGCTTGCCTTTGTATCTCACCTGCCAGTCGTAAGAGTCCATGAGCCTTTCCTGGGTGACTGCCAGGGAGCCAGTGTGGGGCTGGGGAGTAATTCCTAGGAGCTTACACATCAGTGGGTAGATATGATTGCTGTCAAAAGGTTCAGTCAGGTGATTCTTCTTGAAATCTGGCCCCAAAGCTCTAAATATGGTCTTCATGTCCATGAAGACATTATTAAAGCCATGATCACCTTTGTTGAAATATAGTATAATTTACTGAAAAACCATAATAATAAAAAAGCCATTTCAGGTTCCAATCCCCTGAAAGTGAACTGTTCCTAAGTCAATGTCATGCTTATTGGATTCATTGAATCTTTGAAAATTTAAACTACAAGGACACTGCTCCCTGCAGTGGCAAAGAGAGTAAACGTCTTTGAGAAAGAGAAGGGGGAAAGCTCGCCCATTGGAAACAACAAGAAAATAGTGATAATAATGGCAACAATACTAAGCTTAAACATACACAGTGATTACTGTGTACCATGGATCATTCCGATTGCTTTATAAACATGTTAACTCATTTTATCCTCACAGCAGCAGTCCAGCAAGGGTGCTATTATTATCATCTCTATTTTATACCTGGGGAAACTGAGGCACAGATATTAGGAAGCTGCCCTGAGTCATTAGTAGCAAGCACTACTATACATATAGTATGTGTATATATAATACACACACATATAGTCTGGGTGACGGTGGAATTTCTCCTTGGTAAGGTCTTAGCTGGGGGCATGTCCTGATTTTGGTATTCTGGGCCACTTAAGGGATAAAATATACCTTAGGCATTAAATTGTTGCATTTTACTGTGAATATTTCCACCAACATTAAACAGTAACCCCATGAGTTTCCCCATACCTGTTAATACTCTGGAGTTGTAACAAGCTGAGAGTAAACAAGTAGCAAACATAATTACAACATTTGGCTCCTGTTCACAGCAAGGATTCTTTAAAGTGCACCTGGGGCAATGTTCTGCCATGTGCTGTTTATCTAATAGCATCATCTACACTTTGTTTCCTCCGCTGTGACTTATTGGATGGTAGTTTAACAAAAACCAGATCACCTCATTTATGTCTTCCAGTTAGCATTGATTTTAGAGTTTTCTTCTTTGGGCTTGTTTATTTATTTTTTATATCAGCTTTATTGAAATGTAATTAATTTTTTTTTTTGCGACAGAGTCTCAGTCAGTTGCCCTGGATAGAGTGTTGTGGCATCGTAGCTCACAGCAACCTCAAATTCTTGGGTTCAAGTGATCCTCCTGCCTCAGCCTCCCAAGTAGCTAGGCCTACAGGTTCCACCACAACACCTGGCTAGTTACTTTCTTATTTTAAATTTATTTATATTTTCAGTAGAGACAGGGACCTTGTTCTTGCTTAGGCTGGTCTTGAACTTGTGAGCTTAAGCAATCCTTCTACCTTGGCTTCCCAGTGTGCTAAGATTACAGCCATGAGCTACTGTGCCTGACTTATTAAGATATAATCTATATATTAATTTTAAATAGTTCACACATTTAAAATATACAATTCAGGGCGGTGCCCGTTCAGTCGGCAGGGTGCCAGCCACATACACTGAGGGTGGTGGGTTTAAACCCGGCCCCGGCCAGCTAAAAACAACACTGCAACTTGGGAGGCTAAGCCAAGAGAATCGCTTAAGCCTAAAAGAGTGGGAGGGTGCTGTGAGCTGTCATGCCACAGCACTCTATCTAGGGTGACAGCTTGAGACTCTGTCTCAAAAAAGAAAAAAAAAATATATATATATATACAATTCAATGATATTTAGTATATTCACAGAGTCATGCAACCATCACCAGAATAAATTTTACAACGTTTTCATTACCCCCCAAATGTACCCATCAAACCTTGTACCCATCAGCAGTCACAGCCTTACTTCCCCCAGCCCCCTGAATCCTGGCAAACTACTAATCTGCTTTCTGTCTCTTTAAACTTGCCTGTTCTGGACATTTCATATAAATGGACTCATATAATATGTGGCCTTTGTGTCTGGCTCCTTTCACTTAGCATGTTTTCACAGTTTAGCCACGCTGGAACTTGATTCGTTTTTGTGGCTGTGTAATGTTCCATCAATTTGGACTGACCATATTTGTTTATCCATTCATCTATTGATAGACATTTGGGCTGTCGCCACCTACTGGCTCTTATGAATAATGCTGCTATGAGCATTTGCGTATAAGTTTTTTTGTGATCAGGCTTGCATGTTTTTTAATATGAGAAAATGAGAACCAGGGGGCTGTTTTTTTTGGCAAATCTTTCAGTGATCTGTGTATAATTATTGAGCACACTGGCTTGACGTCAAACCTCAACTTTAGATTTCTTTCTTTTTTTCTTTTTCTTTCTTTTTTTTTTTTTTTGAGACAGACTCTTATTCTGTTGCCCGTTAGTGCTGTGGCGTCATCATAGCTCACAGCAACCTCAAACTCCTGGATTCAAGTGATCCTGCTGCCTCAGCTTCCCGAGTAGCTGGGACTACAGTTGCCTGCCACAATGCTCAGCTAATTTTTCTATTTTTAGTAGAGCTGGGGTCTTGCTCTTGCTCAGGCTAATTTTGAACTCCTGTGTTCAAGCAATTCTTCTTCCTCAGCCTCCCAGAGTGCTAGGAATATAGGGGTGAGACATTTTGCCTGGCCTCAACCTTAGATTTCCAATCTCAAGTCACTTCTTGCTAGGCTTTGATTTTTTCATTATTTTACAGGGCTTTTGGGAAGACAAAAATGAAATATCTCCTGTTAAATTTTTGGTGCAGTGCTGGGCACAATTCTGATGAATAATGATATTGGTCATTATTATTGCATAACAGTAATTCTGGGTGATGTTGGTTGTGCAGGACACGAGAGCCAAGAGGTCATAGGGAAAACTTAGGAACCAGAGTGATACAACTTATAATGTATGCTCTCATGTTTTAATTTTTTAGAACGGTCATTCTTTAGCAATTGTCTACCAGATCCAAGCTGACTTTATTCATTTTAGAACCAACTTCCTCTGTTGATATTGTAACCAGCATTGGCATACATCACAATCAGCAGAACCTGCTCATGTTTAGCAAAATGAAAGTGTTCTGGAATTTCCTCCTTCTTGCAGACGTTGAGGTGAGGGTGTGCATTCTTCAGCGCTTGGTAAAGGCCTTCCTCATGCCCTGGCTTCGGAAGGAGCATCCCAAAGCCACCAGAGTCCACCATATCAAACTTGACCAAGTCCCTAAATTTGATGTAGTTTGTCAAGAGGGTCTCATTGATGTTGGGATTCTCTTTCACTGTGGTCACACCATGGTCTAAGGTGATGATGACATTGAGACACTCCATCAAGCTGTGCCGCTCAGCGGCTTACACCAGGTAGGTGCCCCAGGGTTAGTTGATTTGCTGGGTTATCCCTTTCTGTTCTCTGTCTTGGGCCTGAATTGGCGGCCTGTGGTCTCTGGCTTTCCCTAGTACAGAGTTCCAGAGTCAAACCTTCCTTGGTGAACCAGTTCATGGTGAGGCTGATGTTTGCCCTCCACTCTGTCTCATTGCCAGCGTGGGGTTCCACGAGGGACTGCTGGACAGCCTCACTTTGGTAGTTAGCAGCTCCTCTGGGGTCGTGGAAGGATGTTGCTTTATTCCCCTGCAAATGCAAGAAGAGCATTCTCTCAGGGCCGTTTCCCATATCTGTCTCACAGTAAGCAAAGCCTGACTTGTCTATATCCCTGTCTCAGGCTAAGGGCACAGAAAACACGTGGGCTTTGGAGTCAGACAGGGTTGGGCTAGATTGCTGGCTTCACCAGGATCTCACAGGATCTAAAGCACCATCAGCTGTGAGGCGTGCCATTATTTTACATGTTGCTAAAGAGGAAAGTGCTGCAGATGACATTATGGCAGTCCGGTGTTTGTAAGATGTAGTCCAACTTCAGAGCTGGCAAAATTAAAAAAATCAATTTGTTTAGAATAGAGGGAAATGTTTCCAAGTTGGTAGTGGTGAGTTTTAAAAATCTTAGAGCTCCATTGTTTCTATCTATAAAATGCCAAAGAGTTGGTAGGATCTTTGTAAGGATTAAACTAGACATCGTTAAGATGCTATGTCAGGCACCACATGCAGTAGGCATGATTTGTTTTTTGCCTTCAGGTAGGACAAGCCACCACAGCCTTCCCTGGGGTGTGCAGGGATGATTAGTATGTTTGCCTGCCTGGCGCCCTCTCCCTGGGCAGCTGGGTCAGAGCACTCTGACCTCCCTAGGAACCTTGGTCTATGCCTGGCTCACATCCTTGCCCTTGGTCTGTGGCTGGTTTGTGATGTGTTGACTCCACCTCAGGATCCAGAGGTGGGGTGTAGCTCTAGTCTGTCCAGTCAGAGGACACTGTATCTCATAGTCATAGCAACTGGTTCATTCTTGGGTCCAACCAGAGCCCGTGAGGTGTGATCTTGTGACTTCTACTGGGAGGTCTTGGGGTGGTGGTGGGGAGTCGGGGAGGAGGAGAGGCTGTCCTGATCATTCTCATACCTGCTGCTGAGGGGCCCAAGAAAATCACTTGTAAAATTTGGGGGTGTTTGGGAGAAGGGGAGATCCCGACATCTTATTCTCTATTCAGACATCTGGTCAGCTACTGGGCTTGAAGAACTTACCCAGAGGTAGGCGGTTGAAAGTATGCTCTGATGCCAGGCTGCCTGGTTATATCTTTTCTCCACCACTTGGAGGATTGTTATAGAAATGCCTCAGTTTCTTCGTCTGTAGAATGGGGATGATAACACCCACTTCATTGAGTAGTTGTGCAGATGACATGCACCTGGGCACATTAGGAAGTGTTTCACAAGCTTAGCTTTTATTTTTCCTGGAGAGGAAGAAAAAGCATGGGGTGAGGTGGTGTGTTCAGGTGAGAGGGGACAAGGATTATTCCCCCTGGTTTCTGTCTCTTGTGAGGCACTGAAGATGAATCTGGAATGTGCCTGCAGACTCCAGAGTTGGAGAGACTACAAAGGGAAGGTAGATAGATGGCCCCAGTCCTGGCAGAAATGGCTGCAGCAGGGGGCTTCTGTTCCTTCCATCAGAGGCATGGGATGAATTGCGGACAGCTGTGCAGTTTGGCTGAGTCTTGGGAGGGACGGGCAGGCCTAGGGGTGCTGCTTGAGATCCAGATCCTTATAGATGGGGACAAATGACCTTCATCCTTCTACGTCAGGCCACAGAGAGCAAGCTATGGCAGCATAATAAAACCAGCAAGAGATAGGCCACTGGCACCCCACAGGCTGCCATGGGAGGAGATGACATTCCATCCTTCTTTTTCTTTCCCAAGAGTGGTTAACCAGGGAAGGAGATGTGCACAAAGAAACAGACCATAGACCACATTCCTTCTCCCCCAGGCTTATGGGGCTGGCAGAGTCTGCAGCCTATAGCCAGTGGCTGGGTGACACAGGACGAAAGACTGGCTCCCTGGCCCAATTCATGATCCAGAGCTCCCTGTGGGGTCAGACAGGAGCAGGTGTCCTCCCCCTGCCCTGTCATCCTCACTCACATCTCCTGTGAGCACTTCTGCAATTAATTACATGTGCTGAATCCCTGCCTCAGGCTCTGCATTTAGGGAACTTGACCCAAAACAGAAGTCTTAATACTACACACTTTGCAAGGCCTCAGAAGCTTTGCTATGCACAGGTAGGTAAGATGTTGTCTCCCTGGCACCCAGAAGTAATTTTCTATGATGTGATCTGATTTTATTTTCTCTTAAGCACTTCCTTCAACCTGAGAATATCTTATTTTGTTTACTGGTTTACTATTTCTTTCATCTAGAATGTGAGCTCCAGGAGGCCAGGGCTGTCTCTGTCTGGTTGACCAACCTTTCCCCAAGACCTAGTGCTGTAGGCCTGGCCCAGAGGAGGTTTCATTGTTGGTCAATTGCATACTGAATGAATGCATGAATCTAATCTCCTTTTGTAGGTGAAAAACACCCTATTCTCATTCCTGATTGACTTAACAGAAATAATTAAAATTCTTTCTCTTTTGGGTTCTAGCATTTTGTCTACAACCTCTACATGTAACACTTTTCCTTTCTGATAATAGAATTTCTATGGTTGCTTTAACTTGCAAATCCTCTAATATTTATTTATTGAATTTCTGATTGGCATTAGACATAATACCCAGTTCTTAGTGACAACACTTTGTTTAACTTACGTATAAATTGACTCTGCCCTGACACATGGAATTGATTAGAAGGATGGGACTTCTAACATTTTGTAGAACATAGTTTGGCTATTTTATGAGTTAGCATAAGCTGATCTTGACATTATGAGGGTCTTAGGCAACTCTGAATAATCAGTTGAGTTCTGGATGTTTGCATGTTAAATGACAGATGTTCCCAATTTGAAATTGTTTACTTATTCTGTGTTCTCAACATACACCTTCTCCAAGGATGCCATAAATTCTGGTCTTGAGAAATTCCAATTTTTCTGATTTGGCCTCACAGAAATTTTAGAAGCTTATGCTGCTCCTTCAAATGGACTCCAGAGACAAAAATGCATATGTGTGCACACTTGCGCCCATGCACACACACAACACTTGACTCTGTTTATTTGGGACCTATGATAATCAAAAGTGCTGTTTTCAACAAATACTTCTGAGAAATAATCTGAGCACTTAATTGGATGCAAAAGAGTGGGTACTTACTATTCTACCCTTTAATTAGCACAATCAGTGTTTCCTGCAGCAATAGCAATTGGAAAATTGCTAGTTTTATTAGGTTCATTATTCTCCCTTAGTGTAGTCTTGTATCGGTGTGGCTATTACTCTTAAGTTGCTTCTTTAAAACGAGGATTGGTACTTTTTGCAGGCAAATCCTGACTCTGGGGCTGTGTGCAGAGTCCACCAAACATTTCAGAACCAATAATTGGAGGAAAAGTTTCACTTTGGTTTTGCATTTTGTCTGGTCACTTCCTTTAGGTGACAGAATTTAAAGGCACACATGTTTTGGGGTGACCAGTGAATAGTCCATCCTAGTTGTGCTTTGGTGGGAGATATGTTTGGCAAAGGGAAAGGAGTTAGCAATTTGTTCTGGGGAATGATCTGGTGGAAAGAGATGGACTCTGTATTTGAAATTCAGAAATCGGGGTTGGCTCTGAGTATTTTCCTTGATTTTCTGTGCTCCAGAGATGTCACTGAACAGAAGGAAGAAGCTGGCCAAGGTTCTGTGCTCTCCACCCCTTTCCTCACCCTTTTGGAGGTGAGATTGTTATTCTTAGAGCCCTTATAACGTGTAATAAAGACATGGCTTGTGCCAATATTAGGATGCGTTGCTGTCAATGTTCTTTTTTTTTTTGAGACAGAATCTCACTCTGTCACCCTCTGTAAAGTACCATGGCATCATAGCTTACAGCAACCTTAAACTCTTGGGCTCAAGCAATCCTCTTGCCTCAGGCTCCTGAGTAGTTGGGACTATAGGTGCCTGCCACAATGCCCAGCTATTGTTTTTTAGAGATGGGGTCTTGCTCAGGCTGGTCTCAAACTCCTGAACTAAGCAATTCACCCTCCTTGGCCTCCTGGGGTGCCAGGATTATACCACCCACCTTGGCTTCCTGGGGTGCTGGGATGACAGGCAGGAGCCACCTTGCCCTGCTGCTATGAAGGTATTTTAGGCAGCAGTAGCTGGACTCATCTTGCTCACAACTCTCCCAAGTCTGGAAGCTATTTTGCAGGAGAATCAGGTTATACCTGACAGCCATCCTGCTCTCCCCACTCACTTACCAAATATCCTCCACCTAACCACCTCCTAACATGACCTGATCCTTGCTAGTCACTAGGACCTCTCTTGTCAGACCAACCCTCTGCCATTTCACCCTTTGATACTCTCTGCAGCTCCTTGAGGAGAGGTGAGACCTGCCCTCCAGTTGGTGTGGCTTGCCTGGGTCTTGCCTGCCTTCCTCTGAGACTTAGGAACTTCTGGACTTGGTGAAATACCTCAGGTACTGATCATGCTAAGTTACCAAGTACATGAATTTAAAATCCAAGCCAGCTCCAAATGAACCTTCTTCCTGTATGCTCTGATTATTACTGAAGTCCTATCGGAATGCGGAGATGCTCATGGATTGTGAACAAGGGACAAAATGCTGGTAGGAATCCCATCTTTCCAGCATTATCTGCAAAGCCATGTCACTTCTTGTGTATCTTGATGGACTCTGACAGCATCAGTGTCTTGGAAGGAGAACATTTTAGTCGTAATAAAGGCTGATACAGCCATCACCACACAGGTGGCCTGGAAGAGATGTGGGATGAGGGTGGATCTTCCCAGTGGTGGGAAGGAGCCAGGCTGCCCCCCTACACCCCTGACTGGCCATGAAGATGAGCCACTGGAAGGCATGGGGTGCCAGCTGGGGCCCTGCTCCCGGGGGGCTGACCCAGGCTGTAGGTTTGCTCTGATTGCAGTGGTTTCCCGCCAGCTCCTTGGAGAGCTGGCTGAGGGCCTGGCCCCTTGGCAGGAGCTGCCAGTGGCAGAAGATACAACAATTTGACACCCTCTTGCCAGACGAGTTGGCGTACCATCCACTGCCTGGCTCTGTGCCAGGTCCTCCTTTTGTACAACCACTTCTGAATTTAGCCAAGGGGAAAAACACTTTGATTATGAATTAAGCAGGAGCGAAGTCCTGCAAATAAACAGCTATGAGACAAAAAACCATGAAGAAGAAAATTGACAGGTAAGGAGAACCCTACAAGAGCAGCTACGGGAGTGAACATGGGAGAGACCCTGGATTTTGGTTAGTGATTTAAGGGGGATTCCCCAGGTCTACTTAGCAGCTAGGCCAATATCACATTCACTACAAAGTTGGGTCTACATGTTTTGGCCACAGAAGCAATATGGTGTCATGGTTACTAGTTGTGGGTTGTTGAACCCAGAGTAAATTCAAATTCGAACTCTGCCTCTCAACAGCTGTGTTGACTTTGAGAAGTCAGAACCCTACTCTGTGCCTCATTTTACCCATCTGTTAAATGGCACAATCACAGCATCTATCTCAGAGTTGTCATGAACCAATACAGAGCGTCCATAAAGTTCATGTGCGATTTAAAACAGACAACTATTTAAAACTGCACACATGAACTTTATGGACACCCTGTAGATGTAAAGCATTTAAATCAATGCCTGGTATGGAGTGTTAAGAATGTTATTTTCTTGGGAGGATAGAATTTATTTCCGTGATCTAAGCCTGGAAATAAAAAAAAAAAAAAGTGAGAAAGGAGGATCTAGACCTTAACAAGTTAGGGGAAAGAAATGAATTTGAGGTACAATAAGGTCATTGACAACCTTCTGTGATTCTACTAGAGCTGCCCGGTCCGATATGGCAGCCCCTACACTCTTATGGCCTTTAGATCTAAATAGAAATTAATTAAAGTGAAATAAAATGAAAAAGTCAGTTCTTCATTCTCACCACCCACATTTTAAGGGCTCAGTAGCCCCATGTGGGTGGCTAGTGGCTCCCATATTGGACAATGGAGAACAGAGCATGTCTGTCTTCACAGAACGCTAGATGATTCAGCCTCCATTAATAAGAATGAAGGAATTTCTTGGAGCATTTAGTTCTAAACATCTTCCATGCATTTTTTATTTTTTATTTTTTTTGAGACAGAGTCTTACTCTGTCTCCTTGGGTAGAGTGCTGTGGTGTCATAGCTCACAACAACCTCAAACTCCTGGGTTCAAGCGATCCTCCTGCCTCAACCTCCTGAGTAGCTGGGACACAGGCACCTGCCATAATGTTTGGCTGATTTCTCTACTTTTAGTAGAGATGGGATCTTGCTCAGGTTGGTCTTGAACTCCTGAGCTCAAGTAATCAATCCTCCTGCCTCAGTTGTCCAGAGTGCTAGGATTACAACCATGCATTTTCCAATGTTTTTTTTATTTATTTTTTATTTTTTTAATTTTATTTATTTTTTTTTTTTGGAGTTTTATTTATTTTTTTTTTATTGTGGAGAAGGGGCAGGGAAAGAAGGCGGGGGGAGAGGTGAGTGACAGGGTCGGGCCAGTGGCATGGTACCACATTGGCTGTATGTAGGTAGAGGCAGTTTCAGGCCGGGCCTTGCTGAGTCGTTGCTACGCGGAAGTAGCTCGATGGATCTGCTTCTAGTCAGGCTCGGGAAG
>CAUYPK010098603.1:0-15366 GCA_963574355.1 Loris lydekkerianus | reverse complement strand
GGTATATGTACACCATGGAATATTATGCAGCCTTAAAGAAAGATGGAGACTTTACCTCTTTCATGTTTACATGGATGGAGCTGGAACATATTCTTCTTAGTAAAGTATCTCGAGAATGGAAGAAAAAGTATCCAATGTACTCAGTCCTACTATGAAACTAATTTAGGGCTTTCACATGAAAGCTATAACCCAGTTAAAACCTAAGAATATGGGGAAGGAGGAGAGGGAGGGGAGGGAGGGGGAAAATGGGCAGAGGGAGGGTGATTGGTGGGATTACACCTGTGGTGCATCTTACAAGGGTACATGTGAAACTGAGTAAATGTAGAATATAAATGTCTTAACACAATAACTAAGAAAATGCCCTGAAGGCTATGTTAACCAGTGTGATGAAAATATGTCAAACGTTCTATAAAACCAGTGTTATATGATCACATTAATGTACACAGCTATGATTTATTAAAAAAATAAAAAAAAGAAAGAAAAGAAACTTAGAAAACATTCCAATGTGTAAAAAAAAAAAAAAAAAAAAAAGAAAAGAATTGGGGTCTCACTCTGGCTCAGGCTGGTCTCGAACTCCTGATCTCAGGCAATCTACCACCTTGGCCTCCCAGAGTGCTAGGATTACAGACGTGAGCTACCATACTCAGCCCAGATGAATTTTTTCTTGTCTCCTTTGCTGTTTAAAAAAGAAACAGTCTTAATGAACTCAGCCCTATTATGAAACCAATTTATAGCTTTTATATGAAAACTATAACCCAATTATAACCTAAGAATATGGGGAGAGGAGAGGGGGGAGGATGGACAGAGGGAGGGTAACTGGTGGGACCACACCTACAGTGCATCTTACAAAGGTACATGCGAAACTTGGTAAACGTCGAATATAAATGTCTTAACACAATAACTAAGAAATACCAGGAAGGCTATGTTAACCAGTGTGATGAAAATATGTCAAATGGTCTATAAAACCAGTGTATGGTGCACCATGATTGCATTAATGTACACAGCTATGATTTAATAATAAATAAATTTTAAAAAAGAAAAGAAAATCATTTTTAAGCCTATTGGAGCATAAGAAAGAGACCATAACTCAGTCTGAATTCAAGTGCACTGGAACAGAGGGTGAGATAATTTTTAGTAATGACATGAGCTACAGGAAAAATATTGAGGGAGAGTTGATCACAGGACCTGTTAAGCACCTTGAGTTATTCCTGAGCTTGCAGATGATTTTCTCTGTGTTTAGGCTATCTGTGTTTGCTAATTGGTGCCTATGGAGTTAGGCTACCAAATTCCCACAAAGACTGGGAGGCGGGGTCACCATCCTTCTTGATGGCGGCATTTCAAAGCGATGGACCCCAGATCACTAAGAAAGACATTCTGCATGGTAAGGGGCAGAGAAATGTAATTATAAACAGTTACATCATATCTAAATGGTGCTCTAAGAAAAAGGAGATTAAAAACTAAGAAGTCTGAATGAAACTTGTCTACAGTTTGGTCAAACTGAACAAGTATATAGGCAGGCCCTTGGTTACAAACAAGATAGGCTTTTTTTTTTTTTCTTAAGTTGAATATGTATACAATTTGTAACAAGTACATTTACCAATTACTCATACCAGCCTCCATTCATAAGTGTGAGTTGTATGTCAGTAAGATGTTTGTAACTCAGGAACTTACTGCAATAGTCTCTGCTTGTGAGAGTTGCATGTAAGTCAGATGTTTGTAACCCAAGGACTTCCTGTAATAAAATCATGCAAGAAAACCAAGGATCCAAACATATCCTGTTGCCTCAGCAGTGGACCTGTGAAAAGGAGGCACACAGGGAGGGCTGTGAGAAGTGGGGTGTAATCACCACCACCTTAGATGTGTAGCCAAGCAGCCACCTGTGAGTCAGGGTTGCTGTTTATCTGCACAAAAGACAGCAGGAGGATAAGACGTGAAGACCAAAGACAAGCTTGAAACATCAGTCACTGTGGCATCTGCCTTTAATCATTTCTATCCGTAATGGCCTTCAAGATTAGCAGCAGCTGTTTCACTTCTACTTTTCAAACTTTTGGATAAATCTTTGAAAAGGGGATAACTCAGTCCATTTGGAGAACTTGCTTTTATGAAAGCCACTGGTTGTCTCCAGTTTAACTAAGGCTAGATACTATATCCCACCACAATCCAAATATTGCCATATTGGCACATATCTTTAAGACTATTTTCTTTCTTTTTTTTTTTTTTTTTTTTTTGAGACAGAGTCTCAATTTGTCGTCCTCAGTAGAGTGAACCCACTACTCTCGGTATATGGGGTTGGCGCCCTACTCAATGAGCCACAGGCACCGCCAAATGTGAGGGTTTCTTTTTCTTTCTTTCTTTCTTTTTTTTTTTTTTTTTTGCAGTTTTTGGCCAGGGCCAGGTTTGAATCCACCATCTCTGTATCTCTGTTATATGGAGCTTGCTCCCTACTCCTAGAGCCAGCCTACAGACGCCACCTATAGAATATTTTCAATTAGCCAAAAAAAGATGGCAAAATAATTTTTGTATCTAATGTGATACAACCATCCCTCCTATAATCTAAATTATACTAGTTCTTTTTCCTAAAATTAAATATAAAATATCACTCAATCTCCATTATTGCGTGATGGTCATTTATTTGTCTATTTTTCTTTCTTTGTTTTTTTGAGACAGTCCCACTATGTTACTGAGGCTAGAGTGCTGTGGTGCCAGCCTAGCTCACAGCAACCTTAAACTTCTGGGGTCATGCTATCCTCTTGCCTCAGCCTCCCAAGTAGCTGGGACTACAGGTGTCCCCCATAACCCCTGACTAATTTTTTCTATTTTCAGTAGATAAGAGGTCTGCCTCTTGCTCAGGCTAGTCTCAAGCTCCTGAGCTCAAGCAATCTCAAAGTTCTAGGACTCCACAAGTGAGCCACCATGCCTAGCCACTTCTCTTTAAATTTTAACTAAGTATATGGGGCATTAAGCCCAACCTTTCTCTCAGACACATATCTTCTTACCCCAAATCTATAGCAGCAACCAATTTTTCTCCTGATGATTAGGATTAATCCCTCCCACAGGTACATTAACTAACTTTTTTTTGGCTTTTGACAGAATGAAATGAAGAGCTCAAAGTGACTAGGTGACCAGCCCAAGTTGGATTCCATTTGACTCCTGGCTGTATCCCTGGATTCACTTTGATATGAAGAGCTCTGAAATAGCAATGCCAAAAACAGACGAGATGAGAAGGAAAATTTTGGTGCTTTATCAGTAAGGAGAGTAATGCCAGGAGAAACTCCTATTGACACTTGATCCCTAGACATCTGAATTCTGGAGTAGGAAGAAAAAACATTTTATACTAGTCACTAATTCAAAGGGTACATTGTTCCCTAGAAAACACTATCCCAACACTGCTAGGTGTCACCTAGCTTGCCATGTAATTTACTGCTCAAAAGAACATTTTGGTGTTCTGTGGCTAGATATTTTAGAATGGTAGGGCATATGGTTCAACAGTGAATTCTATGAGAATAAACCAAAGGCCACACTTCATTAATTTAAAATTGTTTTTCTGGTCAGAAGAAGTACTGAGAAGAATATCATGATGGTAAATACATACTTGAGTCCACAGATGGTGATTTTGGAAGCATCACATGCAGGAAATGTAAATACATGCAGATTAAGTATCCATTCCAGGGAGAATAAAGCATTGCTTCATCTTAATGCAACTTTTTAGATATATTCAATCTGTCTCCTGATAGCAGGATCCACCATACTGAGGAATGGTGCTGTATCAAGGGCTCATTGACTTTACTTTCTGTGGGCTGGAGAAATAGCAGCAGCTATAATCAGATCAGCCTGAATGTTGCTAACATAATGCATAACTTTCATAGTCACATCTCTGATTCCATGGCCAAATTTTTACATTTGAGCTATTTACAGAAAAACAAGGATGATTGGGAAGGCTGACTTATATACATGAAATAGGTCATCCTGTCCAATCAATTATTAAAATTGTATTTTGAGGATGCTGTTTAGTAAGCATTTCTTAAGAGTCCACATTACTTAACTCTTTCAGACCATTTAGAGATGCAAACCCCCATTCTTATTCCTCAGTCCTTCAACACTTTCGAGTCAAATCATTGAAAGTTCCTGACCATTCAGCCAATGCATTAGCCCCTCACTGTGTACAAATAAGTGTAGTTTCACCCTCCAGACTAAAATGGGCAGTAGGCCGTTAGCCTGCTGAATAGATTTCCCCTCATTTCTTATGGGAAATCCCACTTACACTCAGAGTGAGAGTGTAATATTATTATAGCTGTCCATTTTTCTTGTTGGCAAAATATGTAGAACTACATTTTATTTAAAACAGAATTGAATTATTTTAGTCCTCTGGTTAATTTCTTCAAGAGGTTACTAGAATATAATGAGAAGCAGGAAGTGTGCATTCTAAACTACTTGTTCACAAAAATCACGTCTTATCAGACATGTTTGATCCTTATTTGGTATTTAGCACTTCCAATTGTTGATAGAATATATATTTCCAAACTTACAGTACAGAAAGAAGTTCTACTTCATGATGTGGCCCAGGATCACACATTACGTTTCTATTATGGCTCAGGAGCTATTTCTCAAAGGGGATCTTTAACTGGCTGAGGTAGCATTTATTTCCTCCAAATACCTAAAGATCTATCTAGACTGGGTTCACTCATGGTGAACTGGTAAAGGTTTCATATTTTAACCTCATCAGATTCTCACATTTGGCCCTTACCATTGGTCCAATCTGGTCCAAGTGGCAGAGAAGCCTGCATGTTCTCACCAGCACGAGGCATATCCTTCTCCCCGGCTCCTGCACTCCACTCAAAACTGGAAGCCACTCAGAGAGGCAGCTCTGAGGTTCCTAACATTAAAAAGTCCATGAGGTATTTTGCCTTTTCCTAGAGGAAATTCCAGAGATAGCAAGACAATGTGTCTTCTTTATAAGTAATGTTTCAGTGTGTCACAGACCACTCACACACAGAAATTTTATGGAGATGGGAAGCTCCTGAATTTTTATCAAGTTTATTTCTAACTTTTGGCACATCCATGACTTACCAATAAGTAGAAAGTTTTCCACTTCTTGCACACCATCTCCAATTAGCACATCATCAATGTAATGAACTAGCATCATAGTCTGTGTTGGTTAGAGGACATCAAACTTCCGTAGAATGTGCTATAAAGGAAGACTAGATGGTAAATATAAGCCTGAGGGAAGACACTAATGTCTACAGCCGGCTTTGCTGGTTAAACATAAACTGCCTTTGGTGGTGTTTATTAAAGGTTTATATCAGTAGCTGCACACCGTGTACCAAATTTTTTCTTGTTTTATGTTTGTTTGTTTTTTTTTTTAAATTTGCTCCAGTATTTTATATTAAACATTTTTTGTTTTTTTACTGAGACAGAGCCTCATTTTGTCACCCCTGGTAGAGTTCTGTGGCATCATTGCTTAGAGCAACCTCCAACTCTTGAGCTATAGTGATTCTCTTGCCTCAGCCTCCCTAAGTAGCTGTGATTACAGGAGCCCACCACAATGCTTGGCTATTTTTTGTTTGTTTGTTTGTTCAGTAGGCCCGGGTGGGATTCGAACCCACCATCCCCAGAGCATGTGGCTGGTGTCCTAACCATTGAGCTACAGTGCCCGCTAAACATTATTTTTTAAATTTAAATCTGGAGTAACAGACTGGTCCCCCTAATTTACCACTATCACTGGTACATGGCAAAGTCAACTGGAAATTTAATAAATAAGTAAAGAAAAAAAATTCATTAGAAATTTCACAAGAGAGAAATTTAATGTGGATAGTGCACATTTCTGTAACTATATATTTCTTCATGAAAGAAGCATCATTGTAAGTAAATCAGGCCAAATTTCAAGATGTGAGAATACAGATAGACAAAATAAATAATAGATATTATTTCAACTCATATGTCATGAAGACTGCAAACACAGACATAAAGGTAATTTCATAAACAAGATAATTTCATGTTGCTCAAAATAAAATGATTAAATATTTGATGCAATAATGTGATATAAAGCGACTGAGTGAAGTTTACATACAATTCGCATATCTAGGAAGGCTTCTGAAAAGTCATTATGTCAGTTGAGATCAGAGATGTAGAAAGGGCCAGTCATAAGGGAATGGCCTAGGGGGAAAATATTAATATTAGTAGCAGAAAATGAGCATGAAGTGTTAGAAGCAAAAACAGAAGATCAGAATGCCCTGACCTTACCCACTCAGTGGGACTGAGTGTGATATAAGAGAAGTAGGCAAGGGTTAGATATGTAATGCCTTACGGTTCATTGAAAGGAGTTTGAATTTTATATTAAATGAGAGAAAACCTGTTATAAGGTTTTAAACAGAGAAGAAATTAGATCCAATATTTTACATAATACTTTATTTTTAATTCAAATAAAATCATGTTAACTAAATAAATGTTGATCTATAATTAGAAGAAGCTTTAGTGTTAACTTTGCATGAGTGATACCTGTCAACTCAAGGAAGAGCTATCACACATACAATTACACACTCACTAGATAAGTGTGGAAAGTTTTCCAAAAATGTTTTATTTTTTTATCACAGCTTACCCTAGCATGTTTCTATAGGTTGCATTCAGCCTCCAATTATTTATCTGAGAAAACATTATTCTGTTAATTGATTTTTGATAATTATTTCTTAAATAAGATAAAACATAACAGAAATTTTTAAAAATCTAAAAATTTTAACCATTTGTTACTATGTATCAGATACCATCCTAATTGCTTAGGATCTATTTATTCATATTTACAACAATGCTATGAAGTAGCTACCGCCTTTTGCTGACAGGCAAACAGAGGTATAGAAATTTTGTCCCTCTGAGTTCTCTTCTGAAGAATGAAAATAGTTTAAGCTAGCCTAAGCATAAAGAGATTGAGTATAGATTATCAAATGATTTTAAACATCATTGTGAAGGCAAAATAATCAGACACTAAACAGCTTTCAAGTGTGAATTAGTGTGTTACGGCTGCCATAATAAAGGACACAGACTGGATGACTTAAACCTCAGAAACATAGTTTTTCACAGTTGTAGGAGGTAAATGTGAAATCAGAGTTTCTGCAGGGTTAGTTCTTTCTGAGGCCCATAATGAGTGGATCTGTTCCAAGACTGCTCTTGGCATGTAGATGGCTGTCTTCCTTCTGTGTTTGTGTAGAAATTTCCTCTTATCAAAAAACACAGTGAGGAAGGATTGAGGCACACCCTAATGATCTCATTTTTACTTAATTACTTCTTTGTAAGAATTCTATCTCCAAACATAATCACATTCTTAGGGACTGGGGGTTAAGATATCAACATATAAATATTTTTTGGGGGGACTATTGCAGCCTATGACAAACTGTAACGATTAAATCTGAAGCAAGGCACTACTACGTCATGAACAAGAGAGTGACTTGGGAGACTAAAGCAACTCCAGCTTGACTCTTACCCTACTGTGTTGATTCTCTTAATCCCTGTCCTGGAGGGCCTTTAAGATTTCTACCATATCTATTATTATCATAATTAAATATAGTAGAACCTCTGTAAATGGACCCTCCCCCAAGGGACTATGACAAACTTATCAACATATGGAGATGGTCAACATAAGGAACTAGGCCTACTGTACTGACACATATATGTACTTTACTTTCTTGTACAATTTATATTAGAGAATATCATATGAAATCATATAATCAAAATACAGTAAAATCATGCATATGGCATCATACCAAATCAATTTATTTACTTTTTTATGGCTTCATCATTCTTTCTGAAAAAAAAAAAAAAAAAAAAAAGAGTCAATCTTGGTGTATTTCTAGTTTTTAATACAAATTTAAGTGGAAAAAGCGCTCTTAACACTGGTGACACCACTCAGAATACCTGGGCATTTTTTCAGAGCAAATCATTTCAACTGCATTATCAGATGTCTGACACCCTCTTCTTTTTGAGTCTCTAAAACGACGTTACCCTCACTTGCTTCATCCACTTCATCAGCTACTTCATGTACTTTAATGATGGTCTGTACTTCGTTTATTTGGCTCGGAAATCACTTCTGGATCCGATTCAATATAGGTTGCCGCTTCATCATCCATTGCAACAAAACCTTCAAAATTGACTCCTTTCAATTCTAAACTAAGAGATAGAATATCTGATGGAGTCAAAACATCATTCTCTTGGGTTGTGACAAATCCAACTTTCTCGAAAACTTCTATATCGTTCCTGGCTCAATTTGTTCCAAGCAGAACTGACCCGGGAGACGGCATTCAAAGCATTAATGATGCAAAAGATGAAGTGGCCTCCACAGGCAGATCATAGGCTTATGTTTTAGTAATGACCCACGGTAGGACCTGGGCTTGGTAGCGCATTTAAATGTTTTGAGAATGCAGTGGTCAAGAGGTTGGATTTTTGAGATTATGTTTGGAAGCAGAAATTTCAGTGTCACCTTTGTGAGATGATTCACAAGCAGGTGGCCAGGACAATTGTCTACTGTCAGTAGAATGGACCCTTTATTTCTTCTTCTTCATTTCTTGATCAATACCTCTTACCCAATCCTCCAACAGGGCATCAGTCATCCATGCCCATTACTTGATTGCTAAATGACAAGTAGGTCTTCAGGCTTCAGGTTCTCAAATGTGCATATCTTTGCCAATTTTGCCGGTCACCAAAGGGTTTAAGTTTCTCTCCAGTTTAGCTAGTGTAACGCAGAACTGTGAACATATTTTGGAAAGTTTTTTACTCTTACATTTGTCATCCTTCAAGATGAGTCTCATGTTAGATATCACCTTGAAAAAGAGTCTGCTCTCATCAGTATTAAAAAAGTCATCATCTTTGAAGCCTCAAGCAAAATCCAGGAACTTTTTGATGAACACTTTCATAACTTCTGCAGGAACTTCATTGGATTTACCACACGAGACTTCCTTGGAGATCTCATGCAGTTTAAATTTCTCAAGTCAACCACTTGATGCTGGGAAATCTGCCACCTCAAATTCCTATGTAAATTTTTTTAACACCTTCTTAGATCATTGGCCCAGAAATTCAAATGTCCTCATTTGTTTGAATGAGCTTAATGTGACTTCATTCACTTCATTGAGGGATGTTTATTTTCCATTTTTTCTGCTGGTAAGTCTCTGCTTTCCTTACCCTATCTCTCTAAGTACTCATATTTTTTATTCTTTGGATGTTACTAAGTGTGGTCTTGCTAACACTAAAATGCCATTTTTCTTTGGTTTCTGCTTTTCAGAAAATGTAGAAGATCCACAGTTTCCTTCAATGCTATCTCTTTGAGTTCTTTCCTTCGGACCGTCATATCTCAATTAACTATAATTTTTTTTAGTAATTGTGGGATGTATCTACAATTCAGATCAATCCTTCCTGTTAAACATTTTCCACACACATGATAAACAATAGGACGTTAGACGTAATTCAATATGCGGTAATAATAAAACAGGAAAAAATAACTTATACTAGAGAAGAGATAAGGGACAAGAGCACACCTTATGGACTCAACTGGTCAAGTTGTAAAGGGTACATTAATATAGTGTGTCACCATCAAGTGGTCAAGTTACAGGTAACACAGGTGTCATTGTATAGGAGTCAGCTCTGCACTGAGTACATGTGATGATTGTCCAATCTATGAAAATTAGGTCAACTTACAGAGATGGTCAAGGTAGGTAGATGGTCAGCTATGGAGGTTCTACTATACTTCCCTTAACTCCAAACAACCTAGGCTGTAAATCCATTCCTCAGGAAGGTTCACAGGGAATTCTTTCCACTTGCTGAGGAGTCATCTTCAATTGTCCTACACATTCTTTCCCTATGGTAGATAAACCATAGGTCAGTGGCACATAGATCCACCATCTTGTTGACATCTCAAACATGGCTCAATTGGGGTAAGTCTCCACTAAAAGGTTCTTTAGGATAAAATGGATTTTTTGCCTCTGTCACCAGTCTCTCTGCTTTTTTGGACTTTGAGGGCAGGTTTGCATAGACCTGTTCAACATGGAATACAGCCTATCAAATATGGAATTCTCTACTCTGGCTGAGGCCTTAGTGGTTCCTGACCCAACTAAATTTTCAAATCCAAATCTCCTATTTTGTACTTCATCTACAAACCCAAACATAGCTGCAACAAAATGTAACATTTTGTTCCCCAGTATTGATGAAAAGAAAAGCATACTAGAAGGAATACTAAAGCAAGCCAAACCACAGAACTTGCCAGGAAATGGTTGACTAAGTTTTCTCATGTTTATTAAATGAAGAACACAGGATTAAAATATTAAAAAAAAAAAAAAATGAAAAAGATAAATCTGCAACTTCTACAATTTTGATAATTTTTTAATATAACACAAAGTTCAGTGATTGATGAAAGGAAATATCCGTAGACATAAATGATGAACAGATAAACAGATTAATTAAGGCATTTATTTTTCAGAGTTTCACAGGGGAAGAATTTCACTTTAAAATTACCTAGAGGGATTAATTTTATTTATGGTGTATACCCATTGATAGCTTACTACTTGCTAATTTTTAATATAATGGTCAGAAAAATCTATCTGAAAGTGGGCAAGCCTGAGAGCTGAAGTTAATTTTGTCCACAACTCTTCTCTGCTTTCCTGATACTAATTACCTTCATGAGAAGTGGAGTAATTTCTTATACCTTGAGACATTCATATATAAAATAAATCTTTAGGTTTCGACAAATTTTAGCATTCTTTTACCTTGAATGAGTATTATCACTTCCTGGAAAAAAATCAATAATTCAATATAACTAGAATTAGTAATACGCAATATATACTTAATTAAATGCAAGATATATTGTCTTTACCAATAGGAGGCCATATATATATTTTGCTTTACAGTCTTCACTAGGTAGTTAATACATACTGAAAATATGCTATAATTCTTTCAAAACACATTTCAATTTCTATGTACTAACCATGGCATAAAATCATTCAAAAATGGAGATTTTATTTCATGATACAGGTTTTTTAGTTTTTCAAAAGAACATATAACTCTAAAAGGAGGTCAATTTATTAGGCTGAAATAATTTGATGAAATTGCATATGCTTACGCAAAGCCATATACTTGTAGTCTGACTACATATTAGTAAATAATGCTCAAGCTGAATTTTTAGTTTTGGTTTGGATTTTGTAGCAGTCATGTGTATGCCAGTAAGGAGACACTTTTGTGCACAGGCCAGCACTCAGATCTTGCATTAGCTACCTTGCCTACTCTCAACTGACAAATTAAATTTAGCGCATGCATTTGATCTCATTTGAGTTTTAGTAAGGCAAGCAAATGTTTCAGCTGATTTATATACAAACAGCTAAATAAGCTATACTTCTGGATAGCCAAAGACTCTAAATCAAGCCAACCCTGACCCTTTAAAATATAGCTCTCTTGACTCTGGTTCCATTAAGACAGTCTTTAGAATCATCCTTTTATCCTTTCCATTATCTTATTGTAGCATTTCTTTAAAGATCAATTAAAAAGAAGAAAACAATAAATAAAACAACTCCATTCTAATGGATTTTAAATTGTTAACGAATTTTAATAGCCTGTTTTATTTAAGTTATTTTTCTTTGGCATGTGGATTTATGAGGGATTAAGAAATAACTTAGTACATTTGAATGATGTTTTGGCTGTGGGAATTTTAATTTAAGAAAATTTTTTAAATTGCCACAGTAATCCTTACTAATCATAATGGATTTCAGATAATATGTATATTTTTAGAAACATATTACATTTAACAATTATAAAATAATATAACAATATCTATTATAGCCTAAGAAGAGCTACAAAGTTGAATTTTAGAGAAAATATCATTTTATTATATGTTCGTAATTGGTAATGGCATGTGAAGCTTGAAGCATAGATAATATGCTTTTCTTTAAAGTACAAAAAATAACATGTGCACCTTAACTATTAGAAAATATACTTTATCTTTTATTGTAGTAGATATTGAGTAATGCTAATTAAATGAATAAGTGGTCGTGCACACACCCCTGCACCAAAATTATTTTTCTGAAATCTATTTGAAGAATCTCAACTATTGATTTACAACAAGTTTAATGCTTTTTCAAAAAAAATTATAACCATTCCAACTTAATTTTTTTTTTTTTGTTTCTTTAAAGCAGCATTTATCAAGGTCATTTGACCATAGAAATTTTTTCTCTTATAACACTTTCTAACATCCTATAGATTTATTATTCGTGTGAGCCACTTAAGAAAACAGTGCTCTCTGGTTTACATTAAGTTATCTAACATCTATTTTTTTCTTATTTCTTCTCTTTCCTTTTTTCTCTCTCTCTTTTTTTTTCTTAATTTCAGATAAATATATGTGTGAAGGGCTTAACTACAACTTGAACTTTACCTGACAAATGCAAACAATGTAACCTAATAAACTTACATTTTTGACAGAAATTTCAAAAGCAGACTGAATTAATTGTTAACCTTCTGGTAATGCTGGCAATTATTCAGATGAGCTAGACTATTTAAAATAAATTAGCACCATTGCAGGATAATGATTTTATTACTGTCTATTAGCTAAATTATTTGTGAATAATATTTGTGAACCAGGTAGTACTCTCTTACTGATAAGGCAGTGAACAAAACAGACTACTACATGCTCTAATAGGGTAAAAGGTAAGAGAGTTATATAACATAGTTACGCAGTATAGATTTGCAGCCATTTTATCTTGTTTATTCAGTAAATTAAGGACACCTTGAAGTAGCAAGAAAATCAAAAGAACAGTGAAAGTACAAATAGCTCTTTTATAAAATATATTATGACAGTAACAGAAACAATTATAGGTTAGGTGTGGTGGCTCATGCCTGTAATCCTAGCACTCTGGAGGCCAAGGGGGATGGATTGCTTGAGCTCAAGAACTCAGAGACAGCCTGCTGAGAATTAAACACTAAATCTACTAAAAATACAAAAGCTACCTGGGCATTGTGGGGGCACCTGTCATCCCAGCTACTCCAGAGGCTAAGGCAAGGATATTGTCTGAATCTAGGAGTTTGAGGTTGCTGTGAGCTAGGATGCCTCAGTACTCTCTCCAGGGCCACCTAGTGAGACTCTGTCTCAAAACAAACAAAAACTCTACAAATCTGAAGATGCACAATTCCTTAGCTGTGTATCCCCTTCCAGTTTATGTGCATGATATTATGATATGAACATTTATTCAATAGATGAAAATTAGATGGATCCATCATACAAAAATGTTTGGGGTGATCGTTATGCTAATTACCCCGATTTGATCATTGCACAATGTCACATGTATTGAAACAGCATCTTTATTTCCCCCATGAATATGTGCAACTATGTGTCATTTAATTTTTAAAGACATAAACCCTTAACGGGACTCCTGGTATGCATCCTGGCTGGAGCAGTCTGCCATCAGTTCTTGAGAGACTAGAGTTCAGAGGACAGGAAGTTGAAATTCACAGGGTAAGTCATTGGGAAAGAAGATAAGCAGGATTTTTTTGTTTGTTTGTTTGTTTAACTTCCACCCCTTGGTACCTGTGTTTTCTCCATACTAGAGATATACATCATAACACAAGGGTCACCGATTTAAACTGCAATGCACTGGTGAATGGTATGTCATCCTTGCTGGTTTTCACCATTAAGATTTTACTTCATTCATGCCTTAAAAAGACTTCATGTCTCCAGTAAATAAGACTACTGAAACATTACTGATGTGGTGTTGTGAAGTCATACTGTAGGCACAGAATGGACTCATGCCCTCAATTTTTAGATATCTGAACACACTGGTGGTGCCACATATACACACAATTCAAGAGGTTGAAAGGGCTTATGTTTCATCTAAAGTGACTTTTTGAGGGAAGCAGTTCTTAAAATCCTGAAAGATCTAAAAATGGAGACTTGATTAGGGTCTTACAGTGGGTAGAGATTTGGGATCAAGTGAATACTCCTGCACATGGTTTAAATTCTCACTGGACCAAAGAAGGGAGCATTCAAATTTTCTTATCAGCTTGTCCAGATATACTGTAGAAGGGAGACAAGCAGAGGTGAGGTCTAAAAGCTCTTAGGAGTCAAATATCAATAAATGAAGAAAGATTCTATTATATGTAGTGGGTTCCTGACTTTCAATGGATTCACACTTATCTGCTAGACTAAACTGTGTGGCAACCTGTAGAAGATTGAAACTAGACCCACACCTATCATGTCCTATATCTTGAGTGTTGATTGACTCCAGCAAAGTAATTCTCCCTAGCAGTCTTTCAATCAATTACCATTTTAGATGGTGGCTGAAAGCTAGGCTGAGCTGATCATCGAAAATGCCTTTTTTCTCTTAGGTGTGCAGCCTGAGATGGATCTCTGGATGGCGAATTCTCCATGTGTCTAGCCAGGTTTTCTTCACAGCATAGTGTCAGTCTCACAGTAGTTGGGTTTTATATCTAGGGGCTTGTTTTCTAGAGAATGAGCATTGTAAGACAGTCAAGGTAAAGTTGCAAAAGATGAGCCCAGCACGTCACTTTTACTACATCTTATTTATCAAGGTAATCAATAATACCAGTTCCACATAAGAGATGACACCTACTTTCAGGGGAAGAGACAATTTAACAAATGAAAATTGCATATATTCTAGGTGTGCAAGATGATATTAGTAAATGTATACAGTGTAAAACAATTATCAAAATTAAACTAATTTAACATATCCATTATTCCAGAGACTCCTCTTTTCCTTCTCTTTTTTCTTTGTGGGTTATAATACTTAAGTCTAACAAATTATACAGTGAAACTATTGCTATGTGTGTACATGGAGAGAAATAAATGATTGTAAACATCTTGGAAAATAAGCTTCATATTGAAATCTTAACACCATTGACTTGCTTTTGAGGAGAGATGAACAAGCTAAATATGTAGATTTGGGGAGACTTAAACATATGAGTTAGTTGCAAATACAATAATCAAAGTGAGTGTTCATAGGTACCATGATGTATGTAAGAATAAAAATGTAAAGGTTGTTGCATCCCGAGGTCTAGGAACTTGTTATGTAGAACTATATAGAGTGTGAGATTTTACATTCCTTTAAAACCTTCCACAATCCTGGCGATGTTGGTATAGTGCACAAGAATTGGAAGTCAGGAGCAACTGCAGATATTATATCAGCTTCCTGTTGGTAGCAGTCCCCGGGTTCTACAGGAGTGGTGACTATAGATCAGGGGTGGCGAACACGTGGCTCTCGAGCCGCATGCGGCTCCCGGCCAAAATGAATGCGGCTCTTTGCCTCTTATCATTATTTTGTATACTGTGGCTCTTTGCCAAGTTTGGATTTTGTTATGTTGCTTCTGAGGAGGGACCTCTGAGGAGAGATCTCT
>CAUYPK010098602.1:0-29020 GCA_963574355.1 Loris lydekkerianus | reverse complement strand
ATGTTGGATGGTTAGGTTTAAATCTAACATTTCTTTGCTTAGCTTCTTATTGGTGGATCTATGCAACACTGCCAAAGGAGTGTTAAAATCTCCAACTATTATGGAGCTGGAGGAAATCAAGTTGCTCATGTCTGTTAGAGTTTCTCTTATAAATTGAGGTGCATTCTGGTTGGGTGCATAAATACTAATAATTAAAACCTCATCATATTGAGTGTTACCCTCAACAAATATGAAGTGAACTTTCTTATCCTTCCTTAGTTTTGTTTGTTTTAAGCCTATTATATCTGCAAATATCATTGCAACACCTGATTTTTTCTGATTTCCATTTGCCTGAAATATAGACGACCATCCCCTTACTCAGAGTCTATATTTATCTTTTAAGGTAAGATGAGATTCTTGTATGCAGCAGATATCTGGGCTGAGTTTTTGTATCCAGTCAGCCAATCTGTGCCTGTTTTTTGGGGGTTTTGTTTTGTTTTGTTTTGTTTTGTTTTGTTTTGTTTTGTTTTGTTTCAATCTGTGCCTCCTTAGAGGACAATTCACATTAATGGAAAATATTGATAAGCTGTTAGAATTTGGGGTATCGAGTTTTTTGAAAGTCTGGTGGACATTTTTAATCCTTTCATCTGTTATTTCATTTAACACATCAGACTTTCTGTATAGTATGTTAAGTACCCCTTAAAACATCATGTTTAAGACTTTCATCACATGGCTTAAAAATAATTTATTTAAACTTTTCCCATTTAGGTTTCTAATTTTATATTTGTACAGTTAATAATGAATATCATTTTGAAGATTCATCTCTGGTTTTTATCAACAACTCCAATTTCATTTTCAGGAGAAATTTCTAAAATTAGATGTCTAGGTCAGAGGGAACCAACTTGTTAAAGGCTGTTGACACATACTGCCAAGTGCTTTCCCAAAAGAGAGTATATATTTATGTTTTATTCAGCAATTTATGAAAGGCCCTTCCTTTTTATCCACTAGATTTATGCTATAATAAAGTGGTAATATCAGCAAAGTACATACTAATGAATCATTTTTTTAATTTATCTATATATTTACTGTTTCAATATTTAGTTTACATGTCATAAAGTGAAAGGCTTCAGAGTGTCAAAATGTACTCAAACGTAGTCAAATGTTGTTTCCTTTAAACTGCAATTTAAAAAGCTACAACTATTCACCAAACTGTCATAATGGTACTTGATTCAGACCTATAGTGCCAGAGGATGCAAAAAAAGAAGAGGACGATGAAGAGGAGGAGGAGGAAGAGGAGGAAGAAGAACAACAACAACAAAAAAAAATAAGAGATAATACAGACTGTGAAATTTGGAGTCGTAGAGACTTGGGGGGAAAATAGAGTATTGTATTTAATGAGATATGTCATCTTGGAAAATTTCCCTCTATTTCTTCACTACTAAAATGAAAAAATAATCTTTCTTAGGTTGTTATAAAAGTTAGAAATATAACATATATACATTCAATAACTATGACTGAGTGGCACGTGGCTCAATATAATAATTATTATTCTTGTTTTATAATTGACTGCTATTCTAATTGGGCTAAAATGATCCAGAATAAAACCTATAGAGAGATAATACTTCTGAGTGTTGCATTATGAAATTAAATTTGTGAAATAACAATGACTAATTAAGATGATGAATGATACCATGACTTAGTCTTTTCTTGGAAAATAAAGAGTAGATTTCTGGTTAAATACATCTTTGTCTTTTCTCCTTACCAAACCCAACTAAAATAAGAATATAGTTAATTTAATAGAGTGCTACACCTGAAGCCTAAGAGAACAGGAAATAAGCAATAATATTCACAAAATTTAAAACCTGGGCCAGGAGCAGTGGCTCAGGCCTGCGATCCCAGCACTCTGGGGGCCCCAGCGAGTGGGTTGGCTGAGCTCAGTGGTTCAAGACCAGCCTGAGCAAGAGCGAGGCCTGATCTCTAAAAACCCAGCCCGGCGCTGTGGAGGGCACCTGTAGTCCCAGCTACTCGGGAGGCTGAGGCAGGAGGAGCGCTTGGGCCCAGGAATTTGAGGTTGCTGTGAGCTGTGATGCCAGGGCAGTGTAGCCTTAAAAAAAGGAAGAAGAAGGAGAAGGAGGAGGAGCTAGGGAAAGGAAATTTAAAACTCCGTGACAAAGAAGAAAAAAAGGATTAAAAGGGGGGTGGGGGAGTAACTGAACCGGCAGGACACCAGGTCCCACCGCAGAGTGTGGCAGCGGACGGTGGTGAGAAGCCAATCAGCTGTGCCGCAAAGCTCCTGAAAGGCTCGGCCTGACCCGCCAGGCGTCGGGAAATCAGGTGAGAACCGCAGGGGTTACAGACAGAGGGTCCAGCTGACCCCCTCCCTGACCCCAGAGCCAGACGACTGGTCCCTCTTCCCACCTCCCCATAACAATGCAGCAGAGGTTCAGATGTTTGAAAAAACTGACCTGGAGGATCTGGAAGCTGAGAGTGCGGGAGCGGAGCTGAGGTGGGGGGGCCAGGGAGCCGAGGGGGGGAACCAGGGAGCCGAGGGGGGGATCCAGGGAGCCGGGATGGGGGCAGAAAGCCGAGGGGGGCCAGGGAGCCGAGGGGGGGCCCAGGGAACCGAGAGGGGGGCCCAGGGAGCCTAGATGGGGGCCAGAAAGCCGAGTGGGCCAGGCAGCCAAGGGGGGGCACAGGGAGCCAGGAGGGGGGGGCAGAAAGCCGAGGGGGGCCAGGGAGCCGAGGAGGTGTCCCAGGGAGCCTGAGGGGGGGACCCAGGGAACCGGGACGGGGCCCAGGGAGCTGAGGGGGGGACCCAGGGAGCTGAGAGGGGCCCAGAGGGTCTGGAGGGGCACAAGGAGCCGAGGGGGCCCCTGGAGCTTAGGGGGGGGTCCCAGGGAGCCGAGCGGGGAGTCCAAGGGAGCTGAGGGGGGCCGGGGAGCCGAGGGGGGGCAGGGAGCTGAGGGGGGCCAGGGAGCCTAGAAGGGGGTCCCAGGGAGCCGAGAGGGGCCGAGGAGGTGTCCCAGGGATCCTGGAGGGGGACCCAGGGAACAGGGACGGGGCCCAGGGAGCTGAGAGGGGGACCCAGGGAGCAGAGAGGGGCCCAGTACTGAGTCATGGAATCCCTGTTCTCTCCCCTGGTCTCAGCCCCCAGAGAAAGGTCAGCTGCTGACAAGGCAGAGGCCTGCTTGTCACCAGTGCAGTGCAGCTCCCCGAAGGCAAATCCCACCCAACCATATCGTTACCAGCTTTTAGGGTCTCATTCTTCAAATGGGGATTGAAGGCTTACTCAATATGTGAGTAATGGCCTCAACAGGAACGACAAGGAAACAAACAGAAAAGGATACCAGGAGGAAACAGACATGATGCAGGGACCGAGAAAGCTGTCAACAGGACAGAACCAGTATACTACCTCGTAGCCATCTAGAAGTCAAGGCCAGAGCCTCCAGCTATGGGAGGAAAAGCTGGACGGTCAAGACTGGGCTGTGGCAGGGAGAGCTAGGGGGTGTTTTTTAATTTGAAGCCTATATGATTTTTAGACTATGTCTATTTACTACTTCTTGAAAATGAAGATCAATTTGAAAAAATAATTTAGTAAAGCCTACTCTCAAATTTTGTTCTTTTAGAAGAGAAAGTGGAAAAGAGAAAGAGAAATAAAAGGAAGTAGAGAAAGAATGAAAGAAAAGCAAAAGAAAAAACTGGATAGTCTGTATAACGTCTTAGAGAGCAGCTTTCTTAAAATGTTTTCAATTAAACATAAAAGAGGTAATCAAAGTAATTTAACCTGATTGCTAATTACTGTCTCTGGAATGAGTTAATTGTTACACTATATTTGTAAATAGGTAATAAGTATCAGTAAAATATATCTTAATTACCTAGACTGTTTTCTTCATTCACTCCCCCACCCCACTAACTCAGCCACTTCTCCTGGGGCACAGCGACCACAGTCCACACCCCATCCCCGGCCAGCCACCGGGCTTCCCATGCAGCTCAGGTCACTTCTCAGAAGACCATCCCATGATAATGGCCCAGAGCCGGGGTCCCAGGCTCTCCCAATTTTCTACACCTCCGGGAACTTTCCAGAACAGATCCTCTGATCCAGTCTCTAATGTTCCCCTCCTCACTGTGTAACTCCCAGGCATTTCCTGCTGAACACCTGCCTCTATGGTTGATGTTTGTCATCCCACAGAGTTTTTTATTTACCTCTCTATCCCAATTCTCCCCAACTCACACCATATCCCCTCTAAAACGCCTTCTCTGAAGTTTCCACAGCACTGCATGCTTAGCCTCTAATGAGTCACATAAACACTGCCTCCAAATCAAGGCTAGCATTTTTTTAAAGTATGCTCCTGTTCACTGATTCCATATTATTTCTCACTACCTACTGTGGTTTCCTATAATTGGAAACCGTGTAGCAGGAAACATACTACATTCCACAATGATAAAAATCATAAATGAAGCCCAGTTAGTGCTTTTCGATTAACTATTTTTTTTTAACGAGTCACAGCATTTAGTGCATTTTCATGCATATAACTGCACATTCAAAACATGTTGAATGATTAATTAACTCATTCTATGTTTACCAAAGACATGCACTTAGAACGCTGTCAAATCCCTTGGCTCTTCCCCTACAGGTTATTTAACCATTATTTTTCATCTTTCTGACATGAACTGGTGCTTTTGTGCATATCAAGCTATGTTGTTGCACATTCAGATCTTCTAATTTAGAACATAAATCAATATGTAAAATTTTTAAAAGATCATTCAGATATATGGTAATCAAAAAATAGTCTTTCAACAGAATTCATCAGTACATGCTCTTTATATCTCCCTTCATTCCCAATTAAATTTAAATAAAATTAAAACAATGTAATGTCAAGTGTGACATAATAAGTATCAAGAGAAAAGGGCATCAGAAAATCTTTCCTTGAAATCCATGTTACTTAAAATTTAATGTTTTATGGATAAATAAATATTCAGTAAGAATTTGGAGTTAAAGACGAGAAATATGGTAAGAGAAGGAAATGTGGGGTAAGTTTTGCTTCTATTGTGTGTAAAACATTACTTCAAGTGGAGTAACTGTGTGTCCCAAACAGAAACTGCATCATCATGGTTTTGGAAGACATTTTATTTTAATTCTCCCCTTCTAAGTCCATACAACAAAAGGTACAGACATGGGGTGTAGCTCCTTAGATAAATTAAAAACACTTATTATTAAGACAACCCACATGAAAAGTCCCTAGTCTCCAGGCAACAGGTAGGCAGTATTATTGGAAAAAGCTTTGTCCTAATGTAATAGAACTGCTTTTGTCTCAGTTCCTGGAAATTTGCATACAGTTGCTATATTAAAGGAAAACAGAAGCCAAATTAGGCATGTTAGCACAAATGGAGTGGGTGAGATTTACACCCCAATGTAGAAACAATTAAAATAATTAAAGTTTTCCTTGTCAACAAGCTAGCTTCTAACGTTGTATGCAACATTCACAAAAGTCTCCCTGCCAGCGCTATGCTTGACTACTGTAGCTTTCATACAACAATTTTGTGTCCCACTTGTTCCGCAATTTTTTTTTTAAGAATTAACTTTAGTAACTTAAGAGAAAATTTGGCATGAAGAGTTTGTTAAAGTGTATATTAAGGCTGCCTGCCAAAGTGCTATAGAACAGGTGCTGTCAGAATCAGGAGTTGGCAGCAGAAGACAGAACACGAACAGCAAATGACCCCAGACAAGGCAGACTCTGCCTCATGCTGGGACAACCACCAGACCAGCCGGAAGCCAGTCCTGGACTGACCACCGCCCACAGGTGTTTACCCCGCCTACTGGCAGGCCTGGTCTCATCTCTGTCAATTCATTTTTTTCTATTATTGGAACAAATTCTATTTGTGAACTTTTGGTTCCATTACTGATACCAAATACATTGAAAATCAGTGGTTTTTATGATTTGTTTGAACTCGTTTTCATAGTAAAGAAAATAATCATTTTTATGTATTAGAAATTCTTATTTGCTGGTAAAGGGGGTCTTATATGTGATAAGGTGTTACAGATTTTTAGATAATTTCTTTGGGCTTTATTTTACATAAAGAAAATAATCAAATGTGTGCTTTACTCATTAGAAACCCATACTCGCTATTAAAGACAGATGGTCATATTTTTGTTAAAAACATATTTTTATGGGATTATGAAGATATTTAGAATGTCTTTATACTTCAAATTTGATCTCATTAGTGAGAATATTTTACCCAGACAAGCTGTAGATGGGGGAGGCCAGGCTGCTAAACTGAAATCTTATACCAAGACCTGTGCTGATCTCTGGTTATGGGTACCAAGTTCCTCACACTGGGTCTTCCTGAAGTCAGATCCTCAGTGCTCAGTCCGACCTTGCGTTAGGGAACATCAGGCTCTCAATACCTCTCAGTTCTATGGCCCTTGTTTCTGCCCTTTTCTACTGTTTCATTTGGCCTTCTTTAAATTTGGTCATTCTAAAGCTACATTATGACTCACAGCAAGTCAGATAAACGTCCATTATTTCAAAACACCTGGCAGCCTTTCT
Organism: Loris lydekkerianus; assembly: GCA_963574355.1. NCBI lineage: Eukaryota > Metazoa > Chordata > Mammalia > Primates > Lorisidae > Loris > Loris lydekkerianus. Next base: position 22,493 of record CAUYPK010098602.1, on the reverse strand, counting down.
TTGAGAGGTTCCCTCCTCCCCTCTTGGTAAAATAATAAGATTACTCTGTGCACAATGAGACTCTGAGGTTGGTAGATGCGTCTTGGCATCTTTGTTCATATTTTCTTTTTTCTTCAATATCATATGTAGTTAAGTTTTATGTTTTTAAAAGTTATTTCCATTTTGGGGGAAAAAACCCAAAAATTTTTAAATAAACTATTTTTATTTATTTATTTATTTTATTATTATTATTATTATTATTTTTACAGTTTTTGGCCAGGGCTGGGTTTGAACCTGCCACCTCCAGCATATGGGGCCAGGGCCCTACCCCTTTAACCCAAATGAAATGAAAAAAAAAAAAAAAAAAAAAAAAAAAAAAATTTAAGGGACCTATCGAAATGTGTTGGACTCATTGAAACTACCAGCTCATGGCTCTTTATCCTTAGACTGGTTTTAAAGTCAAGAGCCAATACCTGACTCTGTGCCAGCTGGGATGACTGTTCAAAGTCCCTGCAGAATTTCATGTGTTAAACCCAAATTTTCTTCATTTATTCTTAGTTTCCTCTTTAATAAAAAAGTGAATCTTCTTTTAGTTTGTTTAAAGAGATTTTACTGACACACAATTGTTTATTTCCAAATTTACTGACTATTTTACAAACTGCATTTCATATTGATTTTCTGTGATGAAAATCTCACTGTGAATCTAAAAGTAAAGAAGAGCTGTGGACAGGAATGTTGCTGTTTGTGACCATTGATTAGGGAAAAAGAGTATATGGTCATAAATACTCACCAATAGTTTGAAAGAGCCTCTGTTGGGTGAACCTATCCATTTGTTAAATTTCTACATTCAATTTACTCATTGTACACTATAAATATTGAGAGCCTGCTATGTGCAAAGTATTGTAATAGATGCTGGGGAGTCAAGGTGAATTAGACAAGCTGAGCAGACTCTATGGGAATTTCACCAGCCTGGCTCTTTCCAATTTAAATGCCACTGTTCAAAATTATAAATGAGTTCCTAAATATGCCTCAGGAGAACATTCATAATTCTGCACTCCCTTAACTCTTTAGATAAGGCTCCCTATCTTAAGTACGATACTGCAAACATCATGAACTGTTCTGTAGCCAAAATTTTGCTGCTGTTGTTGTTGTTCTTTCAGAATATTAAGGGGATACAAGTGTTTTTAATACATGGCTTGGGTCAAGACTATAAATGTGCCCATCATGCAACTGATGTTCACTGGACACAGTAGGTAAAGTTCTGCCCCTCTTCTCCTGCCTCCTCCCTGTTTGGTTCCCAGTGACTTACTTTCCTCTGCGCATTTGTGTGCCTATCACTTAGTTCCAATTTATTGGAGAGCACACGTGGCATTTATTTCCACACTCTTGAATAATGGTCTCTGGTTCTTTCCAAATTGCTGCAAAAGGCATTAACCCATCCTTATTTGTGGCTGAGTAGTCCAGTAGTACATATAATACCACATTTTGTTAATCCACTCATGAATTGAAGGGCATATGGGTTGATTCACATCTTTGAATTCTGAATTGTGCTGAAATAAACATCCAAGTGCAGGTATCTTTTTGATAAAATGATTTATTTTCCTTTAGGAAGTGATCTAGTAGTGTGATTACTGCATCAAATGGTACTTTAGCGGTTTTAGTTCTTTGAAAAATCTCCACATTATTTTTCAGATGGGTTGAGCTAATCTGCAGTCCCACCAACAGTGTGTGAGAGTTCCTTGCTCTCTGGATCCGTGCCAGCATCTATTGTTTTTGAACTTTTTAATAAAAGGCATTCTAACAAGAGTATAATGATATCTCATTGTGTTTTTAATTTGCATTTCCCTGCTGATTAGTGATGTTGAGCATTTTGTCATGTATTAGTGGATCATTTGTCTATCTTCATCTGAAAAACTTCTGTTCATGACTTTTGCCCACTTTTTAATGGGGCTGTTTGTTTTTCTTTCTTGATGATTTGATGATTTGTAGATTCTGCTATTAGCCCTTTTCTGAAAGCTTTTTGTTTTCTCTGTTGATTATTTCCTTAGCTGTGCAGAAGTCCCATTTATTCATTTTCCTTGTTACTGTGATTTCCATTGGGGGATTCTTTGCCTACGCGGATGTCTAGAAGAGATTTCCTGCATGTTATTCCAGCATTCTTATAGTTTCATGACTTACCTTTAATTCATTTACCTTGAATTAATTATTGTGAGTGATGAGAGATAAGCGTCCTGTTTCATTCTTTTGCAGGTGACTTCCAATTTTCCATGCACCATTTACTGAATGTGATATCTGCTTTGTCAAACATCAGCTGGTTTCAGGTCTAGGTTCTCTATTGTGTTCCACTGTCCTGTCTCTCTATTTTCATGCCAATTCCAAGCTGGTTTGGTTATGGCAGCATTATACTAAAGTTTGAAGTTTAGTAACATGATGCCTCCATCATGCCTGACCAGCATAAGATAGAAATCAAAAAATTCCTTGAACTGAACAACAAAAGCCTTCAAAATCTTTGAGACTCAGCAAAAGCATACCTAAGGGGAAAATTCATAGCCTTAAATACCTATATCCAAAATTAAGAAAAGTCACAAATTAAGAAACTTATATCATACACATCTCAAGAAACTAGAAAAAGAAGGACAAATCAAAGACAACAGAAAAAAAATAACAAAAGTCAGAACAGAACTAAATGAAGTGGAAAAAAACAAACAATGCACAAGGTCAGTGAAACAGAGTTGGTTCTATGAAAAGATAAAATTGGTAGACTTCTTGCTAGATTAACCATAGAAGAGAAAGAACCCAAATAAGCTCAATTAGAAATGAAAAAAGGAGATATTACACCTGATAGCACAGAAATACAAAACATCATCTGTGAATATGAAAAAATCTCCTCACACATAAACTAGACCCACAGCTGAGAGCTGACACCGACACTTCAGAAGTTACCCATGACACTGAGAAGGCAAGAACCCTCCCACTCATTCCACAAAGCCAGTATCACCTTGACACCAGGCCAGGAAAGGACACAAGCAGGAAGAAAGCTGCAGACCAACATCTCTTTTGTAAACAAAATTTAATATTCCTCTACCTTCTCCTGCCACTTGGCCCCGAGCTGCCATCCCCAGGCTGCTGGGGTGCCCCACCTCATGTTTCACATGGCAATCCAGGCTATTCCTATTGGTTTATGCACTACACTATGTTATACCTGGCTGTTTTCTTGACTGACTCCCACTAGACTGTTAAGCTTTACCAAGTAGACACACAATCTTCACCATCATGTCCTCAGTGTAAACTACCTGGCATTTAATAATGCTCAATAAATATATGTTAAATGAATAAGTTGTTTAATGTTTGTTTTCTAAGAGAAACATAATATTTCTAATTAATCCATATCATGATCTTTTGACAGTGATAAATTAAATAATCTCAAATGATAGCATAATCTATAGCTAATTATATTGATTAAAATCTCTTAAAGTATAATTATATGAAGATTAACTTTCCTTTAATTTAATATCCATAATCAAAAAACAACTGCTGACAATTTCTAATTAGTTATCATTTTTTCAAATCCATGCTAACGTATGATTCAAATATCCTTGTGATATATTTATATAAGCTAATTCATATAATTGCTTAGCACAGCATGTCTCAGTATCAGTCCTTAGTAATGTCAGTGTGATGGCAACAGTGCTGGTGGACTGGTTTACAGTGATGGAAATAAGGAAAGTATGTCAAGGATTTATATATACATTATTTGAAAGATAAATACTCAAAATAAATGTAGGCATTTATTGAATTATTTCAAAATATAGGAAAAGCATAGCCAGATGTCTTATTTACAAGTAATATTGTTTGTAAATTGTAGATTTGACATAAAAAAAAAAAAAAAACATTGTATTGGGGAAGAGAACATAAAATATAATTGCATAATTTCACAGTGCTATGTAATGAGAATAATTTTCCCAAAAGACCAAATATGTATGTAAACTATTGACATCTAAATGCTTTTTGACAAAAACAGCACTTACAGAGAGAAAGCGGTCAAGAGTTTTCATTTTTCTAACTGTTTAAACAGCTTTACAAATATTTATAAAAGGTCACCCATAGAGGGCTTACCTGGGGTCAAAGGAAAGAGGCCCTAAACCATCAAAAGCTATTTCCAATGTCCAGCTGGGAGATCTAAAGCATCGAGTAACAAAGACAGTTTGTGACAAAGCTGTCACACGGTATGCTGGAAGGACTGAAATCAATTGTGACATTTTTCATCTATTTGTAAATGCCTCGTTGGCAATACACTCACTCAAAACGACAGTCGCTTCTTCGAGAGTGGGGAAGTGATGGTAAAATGAGGGATCCTGACAGTTGCTTTAACGAGATTCTGCATCAGGGCTGTTCTGACACTTTCAACCCAACAAGGAGCTTGCCCTTCATTTTCAATATAACTCAGTAATTTGGAAAATGTTATCTCTATGAAAAACTAAGCCAGCTAGTCTTTAATAGCCATTACCCCGTTTATTTTCCCCTTATCTTTCACTCAGTAGAAAACATTCTAAAGCAAGTATCTAAATAAATGTCAATTGTTTAGACTACTAATTACCCTTTCTTATTAAGAGTGCTATTTTTATTAAAAATAGTAACATGAAGTGAAACTGAATTAACTCAAGACACAATCTCCAAATCTAAATACTCAGTGGAGCCATCTGGAAGTCCAAGTTAGGCTGCATTTAAAAGGCTTTTATTGTTAAATTTTACGTTTCTAAGGAAAAGGAAATTGTCAGCAAGATACAATTTCATTAGTCTTTGTAATCTGAACAACTCCTAAATAAAACAACCTAAAGATTTCTCAAAGAACTAAAAGTAGACCTCCCACTCAGTCCAGCAATCCCACTACTGGGTATCCATCCAAAGGAAAAGAAGTCATTATATCAAAAGACACATTCACAGTGTGTCAATCACAGCACAGTTCACAACCGCAAAGGATATGAAATTAACGTAAATGGTCATCTACTGATGAACAGGCGGAGGAAACATGGCATGCACACACACCAGGGAGTACTAAACAGTCATTTAAAAAAGAAATAACGTCTTTCACAACAACTTGGGTGGAACTGGAAGCCATAACCCTGAGTGAAGTGTCTCAGGAACAGAAAACAAACAGCACAGGTTCTCATGGTGAGCAGGAGCTATGCGATGGGCACACGTGGCCGTGCAGAGCGGCACAAGGAGCTTTGGACACGCAGAGGGGAAAAGCAGGAGGAAGAGGTGAGGGATCAGACATTACCTCTCAGGTACGATACTACAGGCTCGACGCGTACACTGACTTCTGACCACTATCCAATTCCTCCATGTATCAGAAAACCACTTGTAACCCCTAAATCTATTGATATAAAATATTTTTAATTATAAATATCTCACTTGCTTTTTTAAATCAATTGTTCTTTGGTTATATGCTAAGTGCCTAGTGCAGTTTCAAAGCAAATGGAGTAAACCCACTCCTTAAAAAATACATCTAAATTATAACATGCAGGGAAAGTTCAGTCCAATCCAGAGCCTGGCCCAGCACCTTCTACCTGTTAGTCAACCAACAGGTGTTTGTTGAACTGGTAAACTCCCCAATTTATATGTGGCAACTCAAACCATGCCATTGTGAGTTCATATTCTATACCCCAGAGAAAGGGAATAAGTAAGAGACCTGGAGACGTAAAAACTCTGTGGGCTCTAATTTCCTAATCTATAAAGTGGAGTTGGTAATATTACTTCATACGATTCTTGGAAGGATTTAATAAAAGTTGGGGCAAAAGTAAATCACCTAGTATAGTTCCTGGTTCATAGTAAATTATCAATACATGATACTGTTGTACTTATGAACCTTTACTTTGAGAAAAACAAAAGACCTTTCTTAAGTAACAATTAACAATAGTAGAATCAGGAAATTATAATATGATAATAACATAAGCGTTAGGGCATGATATCATCCTATTATCTTATCCTGTCTCTTCCACTAACAGCCTCACTGCAGATCAGACTAATACTGTATTTCTACCCACACATAACAGTCCAGCTCACCTTAGCTCTGAAAGCTGTGATAAGGACTCTAATGTGGCATGTTCTTGGAACATGTCCCATGAATGTCACAGTGAGGACTAATCCAATTTGACAGATTGATTAATTGTAACCTAAGATTCTGCATTGGTATTTTCTCCCGGAGAGTCAATGGCTAATTTTCAGGTAATGCTGGGTAATTTTTCGGTAATGTTTAGGAGTGTTCGTAAACAAACTGCTTGAGAAGCTGAATGTGGGCAGACACTTTAAAGTTCTCAACTCCTGACCCCCTTTTTAGTTTACCTAAAACAATGGTTCTCAAACTCAGCTATGCATTAAAATTACAAAGGATTCTTACATTAATAAAATGCCAATATCTATGTGTACCTCCAGACCAATTAAATCAATATTCTTTAAAAACTCTAATAGCAGCTAGGATTGATAACTGTCCTAGAGTCTGATACTATGTTTCTCCAATTAACACTATTGGCTTCCCACTCAAATTATTTTTTCATCCTCACTACTATGCAGACCCCTGATTTAATCTTCAGTGTCTTTTTTTTCCCCCAGTACCTTTGGACAGTTATGACTGTTTGCCCAGATACAGGACCACACTAATCAGACTCAGTCCATCCTGGTTGCCCTGTTATCTTTGCCAGGGACTGATTTATGGGTATGTAAGTCACCCATACCAAGCCAGAGCTGGCAGGCAAGTTTCCACTCACCGGTAATGTCTTTCTTCACTTTCCTTTAAGCAATAATTTTCTGAACAAGAGGATATCAGGGAATACTTTGGAATGATGCTTTATTGTCAAGCACACAAATGGAATGAGATGAAAAGAACTGGTTCCAGGATCTAATGTTAAGTTTTAAAGAGATACACGCGTGCTCCAATTTCACACTTTGAATCTGGGTATTTCCAAACTCTCTTAAGTTCCTTTGCATTGCTTCCCCAGATTTCCACCCCCTCTGTGTTTCCTGTATCACTTAATAACATAAAAACAATTCACCACCATGTTTGGGGAGAAGGGCACCTGACTCCCCTGGTTGGATGGGATTTGCCAGAGAGCAACACATAGCAGAGGCTGCAGCTTTGGGAGCCCACAGAGATGACTGAACTGGAGGAAGCAGACCTGGCCGGGTGAGGGCCCCCTGGCCTGCTCTCTTCCCCTACAGTCCACCAACTCTTTGATTAACTTATAAACTTATAACTGCCGTGGCACATATAATGTAATGAATTTCTTACAACCACCAATAAGAGATAAATTCCAGTGCAGAACCAAGGGAGTGGAAAGGCTGAGACTGAGAGGGTACAGTGAAGAAGGAAAAAAGTGTTTAGAAAGGCAGAAATCCTCAGGGAAACTTTCCATTTCCCAGAATAGATAAGGTAGTGAAACAGAAGTTCAACTGCATTTTCCCTCGGTGTAGTCTGCCTCCTCTCTCTTTATAAGCACCTGAAAACGGTGCCCCAGGAATTCCAAGAGAATTCCCTAATGACTGAATTCCATTTTAGTGAGTGAGCTCCTCTGCACAATGTCTTTGTCCTTCCTACTCCTAAATTCAGGGGCTCTTACACTCTCCCCTTTCCTTTTCTGCTCCAATATTTAAAAGACTGACCTCTCAATAGTAGTAAGAACTTGGCAGAACTGGATATCTCATGGGCTGAGCTTGGTTTTCGGATCATCTCTGTATTTTGGGGTCACTTACTGCTTTGTAGAAGGCCTAGGGATAGTACCCCATTTCTCAGTACCCAGTCATAACACAGTTCCTGGCAACCATTATGAAGACTTACAAAATCTCCTTGAAGCTGTAATACGTTTTCTTGAACTTCACCTGGAGCTCTGAGCTCCTTTTCTTGTATCTTTTCCACTCTGCACAAGGTGACAACTTTCAGGCCACAGTGATGGTTCTGCATACTCAGCAAAGTTGTGCATGCCCAGGTCTATCTTTAGTCCTTCTCACCAAGGGGCAGGACCTGACATCATTGCTCCATGCCATCCCCTCCGCCCCTACCTGACTGAAGAGGCTTAAATGACTGGCACATTGAACTAAATTATAAGTGGAGCACCTATTGTTTGCTGCTTCTATATATACTAAACTGCTCTTACAATGAATTCATCTACCTTTTAGAGCACAACCAATAAGGTCAAATATTTTATTTCAGAAGTATAAAATCAACACTGATGTTAAATATTATAGGAATTTTTATGAGGAATTTAATAGCTTGAAATTATTTCTGGAAGCAAGCCCTTATTCCTTGTGAATCTCATTTCATTCATAGAAATAAGAGATGTCCTAAGAACCATTGGTATTTCAATTGTAAATATTAAGGAATGTTGCAGACAGGTAATCCACAGGCCCAGCAGAGCAATAATGATTAACAGTACACTCCAGAGAGCGTATAAATTTTAAGAGTATCACTCATAAAATCCATGTTTCAAAGGTTACAAAACAGAATCAAGTTTACCAAAAAGCAAATAAATCATTGTACTTTGGGAATCTTCTTTCATCTTTGATTTTTAAATAATCAACTTTATCTCCCCAGAGCAGGTGAAATATACTTACCTTCAAATGAACTCTAGGAAGTTCTGAAATCCTCACAAAAGACTATCTCTCAATGAATTCTGCTCCTGGTAAATTCCACCCCAGTATTTATTCAAATTTACTTTTACGAAGAGAAATGAGACTTTAGAGAGGTGGCCTTTCCAGGGATTTTACTGCTGGTGAAAATGACAATGCATATCACCTCTTCAGAAGATCACACGAGTTAGAAGCTTACTTCAGCACTGACCAGTGAATTCACTGATCTGAATTCCAGACCCCAAACCAAGAGAGAACTAACAGAATAAAACAAGCAAACAAACAACAACAAAAATGACCAGGGAATTCACTGATCTGAATTCCAGACCCCAAACTAAGAGAGAACTAAAAGAATAAAACAAACCAAACAAACAACAAAAAGCAGCAAGCCATGGAAATAATAACCAAAAGGGCTAAAAATGAGCAAATGTGAAAAAAATTGATAAAAATTGATAAAATACTTAGGAGAAACATATGCCATGCATAAAAATACATGGAAAACCTGTAACATCATTAAATAAGTTACTTTTAAAAGAGACTAAAGGGGGCCAGGCACAGTGGCCCACACCAGCACTCTAGGAGCCAAGGCAGGAAGATCGCTTGAGCTCAGAAGTTTGAGACCAACCTGAGCGAGAGTGAGTCCCCACCTTTACTAAAAATAGAAAAATTAGCTGGGAGTTGTGGTGGGTGCCTGTAGTCCCAGCTACTCAAGAGGCTAAAGCAGGTGGATCACTTAAATCCAGAAGTTTGAGGTTACTGTGAACTTGGCTGGTGCCACGGCACTCTGGCCTGGGCAACAGGGAGAGACTCGGTCTTAAAAAACAACAACAAAAAAGATAGACTAATGGGAGCTAAATGGATTATGCTCATGATGGCTTCTTTATTTGTTTTATTAATTTTTAATACTCTTACTGGGGTAAAGGCCTTCCTAAAAATAAGGCACAAGTCCAACTAAAAATAATGATAGTAGTTAGGCACTGTCCCCCTATCACCTACTCTGTAGTCTCATAGTTGATCATAAAGATTAAGCTTTCCCATCAATAGCGTCACCTAGAGGTAGTTCTGGAGATCATTCTTCCAGGTCTCATGTTCCAGTGGCTTGGCTGACCCACCCAGGCTAGTGGCGGCCAAGGGACTGATGGTTCCACCCCAAAACAGCCAATCAGCAGACCCTGATTGCCTGACCCACTACCCACCAAACTTGTGTGTAAAAGCCTTGCCTCCCAAAGTCCTGGGTAGACGGATTTGAGAAACTCCTCCCAATTAGCACTATATGGAATAAATTCCTCCCCTGTTGTAAACCTGCCGTCTTTGGGTATTGGCTTCCTCTCGAGCAGTGGCAATGCTGCCGTGGGGGCAGCAACAGTAACTCTGTCTTCTTCTCAAGTTGTATGATCTACGTAAGTCAGTAAGCTTTACTTCAATAAATTGCTTCACGAATTTGTTCATGGTGTCACAAAATAGTGTGATCATGCAAAAGATCAGTCAGTTGCTCCATTCAGTATTTTAAGTTACATTTCCTACCATTTAATTCTGTCACATTTTACATGTTACATAAGAAGAGTAGGCCTACAATGCCAGGCATATTGTGAGAGTTAGAAACCAAACAAAATGGAAAAGACTACCTACCATCCGTGAAACAGTGGCCATTCTTATCAGTGCTATTGAACCTTTTAGTAAAATTTAGTGGAGAGAAGGAAATGTCCCCTGCCAATAAGGTATAAAACATGAAGTTGAGGTAAGATCTCCTGTGAATTTACACATAGATCTGTGTATTCATAAATTTGCAAGTTTTTCTAAAATAAAATACAGTAAATATTTTTTACTTTTCTAGTCATATGGCCTCTGTTGCAACTATTCAGCCATGCCATTGCAATGCAAAACAGCCAGAGATGGTACGTAAACAAATGTACCTGGTCCTGTTCCAATAAAACTTTGTTTACAAAATCAGGTGGTGGGGCAGATTTGGCCTGGGGACCATAATTTGCCAACTCCTCGTGTAGTTTATCTATTTGAGACGTGATGTATCCCATTTTCAATAAGAAATAGAAAAGAGGTAGAATTCATACCGTGAAATCCAAGAACATCACTAACAGTTATTTTTTAATATAATTTCAAGCAAATGTGATGGGTATTTTTATTATTTGCTTTATATTGTCCATGCAAATTCTTCAGTCTCCATAGATCCTTTAGAATCTACCAACTAGGCAAAGCTCTTCCTAAGCTTCCTCTCACTAAATTTTTGTTGGTAATTAGACTAATTTTACAAAATAGTCTATATATCAAATTTTGGTAATTAAAAGTTTAGTTACATTAAAAGAAATATAAAAGAACTCTTTTTATCACTTATATGTGCCTATTTTCTTGTTTCCTAGAAATACAAATATTTTTACATCAGAAAATAGAGCAGAAAAAATTATTATTTATTCCTTTTATGCCACCCTCCATCGTGTAATATGCATAACATAACACATTTGAAATTGTAACCAGACAATGTTAGTAATTGTGGTATAGCTCCCAGGTATTTCAGTGACAAACCATTAATAGAAATTTCAGCATTGCAAAATATTGTTAAGTACTAGCTTAACAATAAAATTTTATTTTAAAATAAACATGAGACTTATTTTTCTATTATAATATTCTTTCCCATTGAAAAATTATAGAAGTGATTCTGTTATCACATATCAGTTATCACAAATAAAAATTGTTAATATATATTAATTATTACATGGAGGTAATATGTCAAGTATTATGTATTTATTTAACCATTTAATAGTCAAAGTAATCCTATCCAATGTAGGTATTATTATTACTCTCACTATATAATGACAAGGAAACTGGGCCAAGACGGCTTATGTGGCACATCTAACATCACACAGCTAGTGTGTGGAGCGCTGGGATTTAGAAGCTAGGCTCCAAATGTTAATCAAGTTCCAAGGTCATGTTTCAGTGCTTGCATAAGAATCCCAGTTCACTGGGATAGCCAGAAGGCCCCCTATGGCTGAAAAATACCACCTTTGGCAAAGATGAAACAAGACCTGGAGATGAATGCACAGAGGTACGAGACACAATTGTAGATGGTGAGGGAGGGGGAAGACCTACAGATCTCAGTCATTTATTCAACAAATGCTACAGGGTGTTAAGTCCTCCTTATAGACATGGGAAACACTCCAGGCTTTGGAATCAGACTATTCTACATTTACATCCTAGCTGCACTACTCATTAGCTAATTTTTGACTACTTAAAACCTTTGACACCAGACCTCTCAAGGAAAAGATCAAGAAAACAATCAACGCAGCTTCCTACCCTTGTGAAGATCCCTGCAGTCCTGGGCAAGCCTGGGCAAGCCTGCAGCACCCAGGACAGATGCTATATCCCCACTTCTACCCCCCTTGCTGACATTCAGTTTAAAGCAACTTACTTCATCTATTTTTCACCATTGTGCCGTATAAATATCATTTTATATTTTCTGTCTGAGCCTTGATACACCAAAGACAGAAAACAAATTGTGTTACTGGAAGCCATCTGATATATTAGGCATTAAATAAGAGGTAACAGCAATCATACTTTAATTTAGCTAAATTATACTCCAGCAAAATTTCTAACATATGATATTAACTATGTAACATTATGCACAATCATAAATACATAACATTTCAAGGAGTTTGTGTTAATTCAAAAGAGATAAGACGTGAGCAAAAAAAGTGAAGAAATAAGGAAACCAATCCTATTCATAATATTATTTTTAATTTTCTAATTTTCTCTAAGAGAAATAATAAGATTCACATATTTGTTCTAGCCCATTCACAACCTGAATTTTAGAAAGAAGAAAAAGTAAAATAATATGACACAACCATATGATTATGATGATGATTATGATGATTAAAATAGTAAGACAAATAATAATTATGTTGCAATATTTGAACACAAGTTGTCTGTGACCTGGCAATTTAATAGCAAAGTTGTAAACAGGAAACAGATACATTCCCACCGATGAGAGAAACAGGGGGTATGAATCCTCAGGTGGGTTAGAGTTAGTGCAATTAGTTCCAGCAGGTGGCAAAATCCCAGGAGACAACTTAGATTTCAGCTGTCCTCAAATAATCAGGCCAGTGCTAAGCTGTCTTTCTTTGTGTCACTCCACTGTTGGCATGGTTTAGGTTCTGTTTTCAAATTTAAATCAACCTATTATGTATCTTTGTTACAGGAAAGCTTAAACAAAGTGCATTTGGAGGCAGCACCTATGACTCAAAGGAGTAGGGTGCTGGCCCCATATGCCAGAGGTGGTGGGTTCAAACCCAGCCCAAGCCAAAAACTGAAAACAAAAACAAACAAACACACACACACACACACACACACAAAGTGCATTTGTATTACAGTTATAGATAAAATTTCAGAATACTTCATTCACCAGTGATCACCAATCTCTGCTTTTATGGAGGTTATTTTAAAGGTGAATAAACACAAAATTACACTGAAGTAATGGGAAAAAATTATGAATGTAAAAATCTTAATGATTAAGTATAACCAGATTTATGTATACAATTTATATTTTTTCCTTATCGGAGTCTCTACATTCATTCCAGGGGTCCTGCCATTATTTAAGCATTTTTATGAAACAAATGAGAGTTTGCTAAACAGCGGTCTCATCACCTAACAACTTTAGTTATCTCCAAGCTCTTGATCAGCACGATACGACAACAAAAAGAGTTGTCTTAGTTCATTTGCACTATAACAAAACACCACAGACAAGGTGGCTTATGAACAGAAGGAACTGACTGCTCACGCTCTGGAGCTGGGAAGTCCGCGGACAACGTGTCAGCAGAGCTGCTGTGTGGTGAAGCAGCTGCTGGTGTCCTCACACGGTGTAAGGGGCAAGGCACTCTCTAGGATGTCTTTTATAAGGACACTAATCTCATTTCCTTAAGAACTAATCACCTCCCAAATATCCCACCTCCTAATACCATCACTGTGGGGGTTATTGGGGCTTAAGATTTCAATACATGAAGGGGGGATAAACATTCAGTCCAGTAGTAGTCAATTCCATCTTTGGTTGCATTAATACCAGAATGAAGTAAAGGAGAGACACATATTTTGACTTCTCAATATACTCTGGGAGACATGGTCCATGGTATTTGAAAGAGATTGAAAATAGGAGGGCAATGAGAAAAAGACAGAAAGCACAAAAAGGGAAACCTTTCATCACTCATTTCAACAACTTCGCTGAGGGTTCACCTTGATCTTAATGTTGAAACTTTTAAATTATCTGTGTTTCAATGACCTGTGAAAAAACTATTTCCTTTGAAAATATTTCTCATGTTTAAGAATATGAATCTATCTATACATTCAACACAATCACCAAATATTGGTTTGGACATTATACTTCTAATAAAACTTGCATTCACATTTTTCATTTATTTGATTATATGTCTTGTGGGTGGTGGGTGACAGAGAGAAAAACATAGACAGAGGACGCCTTGTCTGTGACTCACAGAAATCGTGATACACCTTTATGAAGTCAGCAGAGATTTTCCTACTCTGAATAATTCAAATCACAAAGTGTTAGCCTTGGAAAAAATGCAGAATACATAGAGACGCATCATGTAAGGGCAGCTACCTCTGACCTCTTAAAAGTTGACGAGGCTTATGGCCTTTGAAAGGGCAACTATGGTGATTCTGCACTCCATGCAATTACCACAGAATTCATCTAAACTTTTTTTATACTTTACTTATCTTCTCCACATATTAACTTGATTCAGAATAGACAGGGGGGACCCTGGGCTGGGAAACCACATTTATAAACACCTCTAAACAAGAGAAAACCTAACTGTTGAAGGAATTCAATTTGGCTGAAGTGTGAAATATGAAGAGGAATGGAAAGAAATGAAGTTAAACAGGTAACCAAAGGCCAGATAATAAGAGGCCTTGTGGGTCATGTTGAGGTGATTAGATTTTATTCTGAGGCTAATGGAGGATCCCTGGAAGCCCTAATTTACTCTGCCTGAAACGTGATAATGGACTTGGAAAGCCTACAAGCAAGGAAACCAGTTAGGAAGCAATGGCATTAATCAGATGAAAGATCGGTTTAAAAATCTGGCAATAAAAAATGTGTTTAAAAATCATTTCACATAAAAAATATGCCTAAACCACTGTTAGAAAGTCTTATTTTAAAGACACAGTAGAACCTCCATAGTTGACCACCTCACTACACTGCCACCTCCTTACGTGACACCATTGTCACAGACCGGACATGCACCACAGGTGTGCGTCAGCACAGCAGGCCAACTTCTCCTGCTGACCACCCCATGTGTTGACCAGTTGTTGCAGTTCCTTAGGTGGTCAACTTCCAGAAGTTGTACTTTAGTTAAAGGAGAGAGCCTAACACAATTTGTGCATAAATAGCTAACATGCAAACTGTGTTCAGCCACACAGTATTTTTTTAAAAAAAAAAACTTATTTGCCAAACTTTAAAAATCAGAAAATTACACAGACACATTATTACAAACACATAGACTTTTAGTTCCTCTAGATAACATCAAGGTCTGGAAGCCGTGGGCCATCATTCCCACATAGTAAAATTGACCTAAGCTGGTTAGTGATTACTCCCCTGAAACAGAGCGCATATTCCCCAGTGTCCTAGTGTCCTCATGACCACCTACATTCCCCACAGCAGGGATCATCTGCCAGTCACCTGGGATCACCTCTGCACTCAGCCATTGGTTTTACCTACTTGGCCTCCAGAGGTATTTGAGTTGGAGACTTGTGTATAAAAGGATATGTCAATACTTTACATAATTTTTTAATGATATTCTGTTTGGGGGAGGAAATCAGTGAGTGACAGAAACACAATATACTAGAGAGCCCTTAAAGAAACATACACAAAGACATATAAAAGTTAGTAGAATAACCAGCCATTGCACCATCAGGAAGGAGCAATCACAGGCCTTTGTTCATCTGGATGCTATGTGTCACTTGGTGCCACTTTGGTCTTATAGCAACAGTTAAGGTCTTCTTTCCAAAAAAAGAAAAAAGTAATTTTTAAAAGTCCAACTTGGTATGACGTCTCAAAACTAAACAAATATAAAATCAACTATTCCTTAGCTAACTTCCTCATCTAGGTTTTCTTCAGATAATTTTTGAAACTGATTTAAAACATAATACCCCCCAAAACCCCCAGAAACAGTTGCCACTTTATATTACCTTACCAGAAAACCATCCTAATATTTACTCAACAGTATTTTTAATTAAATATAATGAGAAAATATAATTCCAAGAGTATAAAAATGAAATGCTAGGATAATTGTGATTGAAAGTGCTCCAATTAGTGATGAGAGTATATATAATGCTTTCTTTGACAAAAGAATGTTTCAGTGGTACAAACAAGTGAATTATATAATGTTTAATTATCAGTAGGTAATATGCAAATAGCAACAACCATAAAAGCCCATACATACATACAAATCTCAAGAGTGTGAAACTTTGTTCATTTTCTCTAATAAAAAGATAAAAAATAAAATAAAAAATAATCTCCACATTACAACCTACATTGAAGCCATGTTTTACTACATGAAAATCTCATTCATTTAAAAATTAATTTTTATAAGTGATTATAGCAAGGCAGTTTTTCACAATTAATTCCTAGCTAATATTACATTTTAAAAATGTTTTGAAAACATAAGGAAAATTTAAAAGTTGTAATAAAAGCTCAAACGTATAAGCAAGAAAAGAACAAGGGATCCCATCGCAGGCTGGGCAAAGGACTTGAAGAGAAACTTCTCTGAAGAAGACAGGTGCATGCCCTACAGACATATGAAAAAATGCTCATCATCTTTAATCATCAGAGAAATGTAAATCAAAACTACTTTGAGATACCATCTAACTCCAGTAAGATTAGCCCATATCACAAAATCCCAAGACCAGAGATGTTGGCATGGATGTGGAGAAAAGGGAACATTTCTACACTGCTGGTGGGAATGCAAATTAATACATTCCTTTTTGAAAGTGTTTGGAGAACACTTAGAGATCTAAAAATAGATCTGCCATTCAATCCTATAATTCCTCTTCTAGGTATATACCCAGAAGACCAAAAATCACATTATGACAAAGATATTTGTACCAGAATGTTTATTGCAGCCCAATTCATAATTGCTAAGTCATGGAAAAAGCCCAAGTGCCCATCAATACACGAATGGATTAATAAATAGTGGTATATGTACACCATGGAATATTATGCAGCCTTAAAGAAAGATGGAGACTTTACCTCTTTAATGTTTACATGGATGGAGCTGGAACATATTCTTCTTAGTAAAGTATTTCAAGAATCGAAGAGAAATTATTCAATATACTCAGCTGTACTATGAAACTAATTAACCTAAGAATAGGGGAAGGGGGAGAGGGAGTGGAGGGAGGGGGAGGATGGGCAGAGGGAGGGTGATTGGTGGGATTACACCTGCCGTGCATCTTACAAGGATACATGTGAAACTTAGTAAATGTAGAAAATAAATGTCTTTACACAATAACTAAAAAAATGGTAGAAAGTCTATGTTAACCAGTGGGATGAAAATGTGTCAAGCAGTCTATAAAACCAGTGTATGGTGCCCCATAATCACATTAATGTACACAGCTATGATTTAATAACAAAAAAAAAAAAGAAAGAAAAAGAAGCACAGTGGGGAAATCCTGCATATGCCAAGTTTCTGCTATTATCTACTGAAAATTCATGCTGTTCAATTTTGTGTAATCATATCTAATCACTTATAGGAATATGTCAAACAATGTATTCTCAGGTTTCAACTTTGCTTCAAAAACACAGTTTCATAGCTTCCAAGATATTTTATTGTTTTGCATATTCCAGAACTTTGTATTGACTAAGTACCTTATATTTTCTTCCTTAATTCTCAAAGAATCCTTAAAATAGTTTGGCCTAAAATGCAGGGTGTGCATAAAGTTCATTGCACGTGAACTTTATGGGTATCTTGTATTTTCCCAGTTCAGTTCTGTTTTATGTATCAGAAACCTAAAAAGAAATCATTTTCAAAGTTACACATAAGAGCTAAAGTTAGATCCCATAAGTCTTTATTACAAGTATAGTCATCTCTCTTTATCCATGTGTTCCACATCTATGGATTTAACTGACTTAGGATCAAAATAATCAAAATGTTTTTCACGTATTTATAAGAAGTGAAACTTGAATTCAGCAATATACTATGTACACTTAAATTCAATACTCTTGAATTCAGAGTACTATGTTGTATCCACACAAATGACATGATACTTGGGCATCATATTAGGTATTCTAAGTAATCTGGGGATGATTAAAGTACACAGGAGGATGTACGAGGTCTGACATTTAAGTTCATGAACTTGTCCTACAAAAAGTGCTACATGCCTCATAGCTGAATAACACTATGGTTACCTTCAAGGTGCTTCCCTTGGGAAGCTATGCACTGGTGCCAGCACCAAATCTACCCTTTAAAGCAATTTTAGAACTCTTTTTCTGAATGGCCATCAAGAGCTGTCTTCATACAAGGTTAAACAATTAAATTTTCAGACTCATCCTAGAAAAACTACTCATATCTCATTCTCAAATATCAATATGGTCATCAGATGGCCCCAGGGAGTACTGTGAAGGTGACTATTGATATTCAGTGATGAGGTATGTACCACTTTTTTAAGGATGAGTTCATGAACTTGTTCAACTTTATATGTACTCTATAAGTAAAAACTACACCACTTTATATAAGAAACTAGAGCATCCCCAGATTTTGGTAACCTCAGGGTCCTGGAACCAATCCATTATGGATACTGAGGGACAACTGTATATTCCCTTGAGTCTGATATCCTTTCTGTATCTGACTTGAATTTTTCTAAAAATATCTTCAAGTCAAATTGCAAGGACAAATTTTCATCTGATTCTGCTTAATGTTTATTCCTACTTTGTCTTGACTATGATTCAATAACTTGTCCAGTCTTTTCAAATCTGGAATTTTGATTAACTTGTGCAGCACCTCTACTCCTCTTTATAGCAGTGTTCTGTTAGCTTTTCAAAGAAATTTGGCTCACAAGAGGGGAAAATGTACCTGTATCCCTGTGATTCCTGGAAGATTTTACCAAAGTGATTCTCCGCAAAGGAAGCAGTTACTTAATAACTCCATCTCTGTCTTTAAATTCATGCCATTTTGTCCTAAACATTCGTAAACATAGTCATGATTATTTATATGTTTTATCAAGTTTTAATTTTCGTGCCAGTTTAATGACCTAAGCCTACTTTAAATATGTGAGTAACAGTGATGCTTTGAGGACGTATGCCACTGTGGCTCTAGGTCCTCCCAGATAGTATAAGGTGGATACTTCTTAACTGTGTGGCGGCAAGTTTGAGAAGAAAAAGTATCACTTGGGAAGAATCCATACCTGTAGAACAAATTTGTGGGATCCACTAACATCCCTACTTTCCACTCTTCCACCTAATTAGATGTATAAAACCTGTGGGTTATGCCGTTCTGCTCTGGACCCCAAAGACAGGGTTGTAGAGTTCTGATTGTTTTTCTTTGCCTGTGTGGTCATACTCCATTTGTTATTGTGACATTTTCCTCCCTCTCATTGTCCTGGATGTGTAATATGTCTCAGGCCCAGCCAACTTAAATTTCACTAATCAAATAAAGATGTCTTCTAAAGATTTTTTTTTTTAACAGTTCTACATTTTAGATGGAGAGAAGAGCATCATTTTATGATTAGGCAGACACAGGATTCGATTCTGGTTTCATTACTGTATTAGCTTGGGCTGCTAGATAGTATAACAAATTACCAGGCTTGGAGCCTGTAGCACTGTGAATACGGTACTAGCCACATATTCAGAGGGTGGTTTGAACCCAGCTGGGGCCAGGTAAGCAACAATGACAACTGCAACAGAAAAATAGCTGGGCATTTGGCAGATGTCTGTAGTCTTAGCTATTTGGGAGGCAGAGGCAAGAGAATTGCTTAAGCCCAAGAGTTTGAGGTTGCTTTGAGCTGTGACACCACAGCACTGTAACAAGGGTGACATAGTGAGACTCTGTCTCAAAAAAAAAAAAAAAAAAACCCAACAAAAAACAAAAAACCCAAAACAAAACAAAATTACCATTGAGTAGGTACAATCTATGAAAAATACATATTTATTTATCACAGTTCTGGATGCTGAACAATACATATTTATTTATCACAATTCTGGACACTGGCAGTACAAGAACAGGATGCCTGCGAGCTTGGCTTCTGGTGAGGGCTCCCTTCCTGATTTGTATACAGCTATCTTCCTGTTGTATTTTCATGTCGTACAAAAAGAGAGGGAAAGAAGCCCTCTTGTGTCTCTTCTTTTTTGTTGTTGTTGTTGTTGTTGTTGTTTTTGTTTTTATATTAATGCATTTATGGGGTACAATGTGCTGCTGATTTCACACAGAATTAGGAATGCTTACATCACACTGGTTAATATATACTTCATCTCGTTTACTTAATTATTGTGTTAAGACATTTATACTCTATACTAATAGATCTGACATGTACCCTTGCATTTTGCACATAGGTGTGATCTCACCATTCATCCTACCTCACTCTGACTTTTTCCTCCCCTCCCATCCCCCCTCCTCCTTCCTTCATCTTGGGCCATAGTTGTGATCTATTCTTCATATGAAAGTGTGAGTGATTGTAAATTGGTTTCATAATAGTACTGAGTACATTGGATATTTTTCTTCCATTCTTCAGATACTTTACTTAGTAGGATATGTTCCAGCTCCATCCATGTAAATGTAAAAGAGGTAAAGTCTCCATCTTTTTGGAGAGGCTGCATAATATTCCATGGTGTACATATACCACAGTTTATTAATCCATCCATGGGTCAATGAGCACCTGGGCTTCTTCCATGAATGAACTATTGTGAATTGAGCTGCAATGAACAACTTGGTGCAAATATCTTTGTTATAAAGTGATTTTTGGTCTTTTGGATATACACCTAGTAGAGGAATTGCAGGATCAAATTGCTGGTCTACTTTTAGATCCCTGAGTATTCTCCATACTTCTTTCCAAAAGGGATGTTTAGCTTGTACTCTCATCAGCAGTGCAGAAATGTTCCCTTTTCTCCACATCCACACCAACATCCGTAGTTTTGGGATTTTGTTATGTGAGCCAGTCTTACGGGAGTAAGATGATATGTCTAAGTGGTTGTGATTTGCATTTCTCTGATGATTAAAGATGATGAGCATTTTTTTATGTGTTTGTAGGCTGTGTGCCTATCATCTTCAGAGAAGCTTCTGTTCAAGTCCCTTGCCCACAATGAAATGGGATTACTGGTCCTTTCCTTATTAATAAGTTTGAGTTCTCTGTAGATTCTGGTTATCAAACCTTTGTCAGAGGTTTGCATAACCTGAAAATATCCTCTCCCATTCTAAGAGCTGTCTGCTTGCTTTACTTACTGTGTTCTTGGCAGTGCAGAAGCTTTTTAGTTTGATCAGATCCCAGTAATGTATGCTTAGTGCTGCTTCAATTGCCCAGGGGGTCCTCTTCATAAAGTATTCTCCCAGGCCAATTTCTTTAAGTGTTTCTTCTGCACCCTCTCCAAGAATCTTTATAGTTTCATGTCTTAAGTTTAAATCTTATATCCAGTGAAAGTCAATTTTTGTTAATGGTGAATGGTTTGTGTCCAGTTTCAGTCTTCTATAAGTCACCAGCCAATTCTCCCAGGACCATTTTTTAAATAGGGAATCTTTCCCCCAATTTATATTTTTGATAGTCTTATCAAAGATCAAATAATGATAAGTGTCTGGGTTCATCTCTTGGTTCTCCATTCTGTTTCATACATCTACCTCTCTATTTTTGTGCCCATACCATGCTGTTTTGATCACTATAGATTTATAGTATAGTTTGAAGTCTGGTAGCATAATTCCTCCTAATTTGTTTTTATTTCTGAGTAATGTCTTAGCTATTCGAGGTTTTTTTCTGGTTCCATATAAAATGAAGTACCATTTTTTCCAGGTCTTTAAAGTATGACCATGGTGCTTTGATAGGGATTGCATTAAATTTATAAATTGCTTTAGGTAATATGGACATTTTAACGATGTTGATTCTTCCTAGACACGAGCATGGTATGTTATTCCATTTGTTAACATCTTCAGCTTTTTCTTTTCTCAGAGTTTCATAATTCTCTTTATAGAGATCTTTCACATCCTTTGTTAGGTAAATTCCCAAATATTTCATCTTCTTTGGCACAACTGTAAAGGGAATAGTCTTTGACTGTTTTTTTTTACTTGACTATTATTAGTATATATAAAAGCTACTGATTTGTGAGTACTGATTTGTATCCTGAGATGCTACTGTATTCCTTAATCACTTCTAAGAGTTTTGTGGTTGAGTCTATGGAGTTTTCCAGGTATACAATCATATCATCTGCAAAAAGTGAAAGTTTGATCTCCTCTGTTCCTATTTTTACACCCTTGATTGCCTTCTCTTGCCTGATTGCAATGGCTAAGACTTTTATTACAATGTTAAAAAGCAGTGGAGACAATGGGCATCCTTGCCTGGTTCCTGATCTGTGTGGAAATGTTTTCAACTTCACCCCATTCAAAATGATATTGGCTGTGGATTTCCTGTAGATGGCCGCTATTAGTTTAAGAAATGTCCCTTCTTTTTATATATATATATATATATATATTTTATTATAGATAAAAATATGCACTATAGATGTGGCCCAACCCATCATCCTCCCTCCACCCAAACCTCCCCCTTCCCTTCCCCTTCCTTGGTCCTTTCCTCATAGTCTTGTGGTATAGTTGGGTTATAGCCTTCATGTGAAAGCTATAGTTTAACTTCATAGTAGGGCTGAGTACATTGGATACTTTTTCTTCCATTCCTGGGATACTTTGCTAAGG
>CAUYPK010098600.1:0-11545 GCA_963574355.1 Loris lydekkerianus | reverse complement strand
ACTCTGAGAGCCCCTCTCCCTCCCGTCCCTCAGTGGACTCTGAGAGCCCCTCTCCCTCCTGTCCCTCAGTGGACTCTATGAGCCCCTCTCCCTCCTGTCCCTCAGTGGACTCTGGGAGCCCCTCTCCCTCCTGTCCCTCAGTGGACTCTGAGAGCCCCTGTCCCTCCTGTCCCTCAGTGGACTCTGTGAGCCCCTCTCCCTCCCATCCCTCAGTGGACTCTGAGAGCCCCTCTCCCTCCTGTCCCTCAGTGGACTCTGAGAACCTCTACCTCCTGTCCCTCAGTGGACTCTGAGAGCCCCTCTCCCTCCTGTCCCTCAGTGGACTCTGTGAGCCCCTCTCCCTTCTGTCCCTCAGTGGACTCTGGGAGCCCCTCTCCCTCCTGTCCCTCAGTGGGCTCTGAGAACCTCTCCCTCCTGTCCCTAAGTGGACTCTGAGAGCCCCTCTCCCTCCTGTCTCTCAGTGGACTCTGAGAGCCCCTCTCCCTCCTGTCCCTCAGTGGACTCTGAGAACCCCTCTCCCTCCTGTCCCTCAGTGGACTCAGAGAGCCCCTCTCCCTCCTGCCCCACAGTGGACTCTGGGAGCCCCTCTCCCTCCTGTCCCTCAGTGGACTCTGAGAGCCCCTCTCCCTCCTGTCCTGCAGTGGACTCTGGGATTCCTCCACACCCAGCCCTTACAGAGGCCCTATCTTGCTACATTGGTGAGCTCTGCACAGTACTGACACCTCCAAGGTAAATAAAAGTTGTCCCTATTTTTCATCAGAAGATAAACACATTCCAGAGGTAAGGGAACCTCTCCAAAGACATACAACCAGTAATTAATTAAACCCAAAGCCTGATAACAAATTGACCTGGCACTAACCACCTTAGAATAATATCATTAAGCCCTTGCAGGTCCTTGCAAATCTGGCAAGTCAAGATAGAATTTTTGCTGTACTCAGTAAAGATATTGCAGGTTGGTGATATTTCCAGATGATGCCCTTGCCTGAATTTTGAGTTGAGAAAGAAAACAAGAATTTAGAATGCAAGGAAGCAGACACACTATGAATGGTTGTGCCGTTTTCAAAATGGTGCTTCCCGGAATTGTGCAGTGCACAACTTGAACAACATTGCGTAGTAACCCTGCAAGGAAAAGAATAAGTTAGAATCTTCACATAAGAGAAATCACCTTTTGAATTACATGGTTTGCTTAAAAAAATTATTCAAGGCTTACTTGTACATATATGCTTGTAGTTTGAAATTCAAAGTAATAGCAAAAGACCTATGATCTACTTGAGCCCTATAATTTCTCACATCTGATGTATAAGATGTATCAGATGGTTGATTCTCTGCAAAAACATAGCTTTCTAAGAATAAAATAACTATATAAGCATCAGAATCCAAAGGCTTCTTTTGTTTTGAACAGCTCTTCACATTTTGACAAGTTAAGCACAAATGAATCATAAACGTACAGATTAAAAATCCTTTGGAATACAAATGGACTCAAATTGGAGAAGGGAAAAGTGGTTGGCCAAACCGATTCCTATTATGCAGAGTCAAGAACTTTCAAAAAGTAGCCTCCTGCTTGAAAAATCTAAATAAGCCCTAATAAAACCACACATTTGAATATTTCCACATTCGAGTGTCCTGCTTCCATTTCAGAGTCAAATGATTTAACATGAATTTTTAAAAAGAATTTCTCTCCCTTCCCCTGATTAATAGGTTTTTAAAAATCTGGCATCCTCTATATGGTTTTCCTGAAATTTCTCTGTTTCATCTTTTGTAGTTAGGGAAACCATAAGCTGGATATTGCTGATGAAGGCCACGCCTGCTCCAGTGGGGACACAGACCCTTCTCTGCTTGCCTCCTCCGCTGCATGACGGGACTCTTATTATTTGGGTCACTGAGTGAAAACCATCCACAGGAAACATGTCCAAAGGGTGAGAAAAATAAATTGCTGTTCACCAGTCACACATCCCAGATTGTTTAATAACATGATCTGACTTTAGCTGGATGTATCAAGAAAGCAATTAAAGGGAAGAAAGAGAAGTAAGTCTTAGCCAAGGGAGTTACCCAGCTGAGAATCAGAGAGTAGCCCTTTCAGAGACAGGGAGAGCTGAATCCCAGGAGTTGGAAGTTCTGCGCTTACTGCGTCATGGGTGGAAAGGAAGGGCATTTGTTTTCCTGGGAATGAGCAGAACCAAAACTGGCCTTGGGCAAAGATGAGGGTTCAGGTGGTCACATAGTCGGGTGCTGAGCCGGGCAAGAGGCAGCCGAGAGGGTCAGGGAGTTGAACAGGGCAGGGAAGGCACTGATGAATACAAAGATGAAAAGATACTGGATAAGAAAGACTTTTCTTGGTAGTGACCATTATTTTTAATTGATGTAGCTCACTATATCGTGAGTATTGCAGAACTCCTCATGTTAAGATCCATGAGATACGACTTTATCTTAACAGAGCAGAAAGCTTACAGAAACATTGAAATTAAGTACTTATTTGACAATGACTATTGGAATGGAAATCATTCTCAGGGACCTCAACCTTACTACTAACTTTTGATTTTCAATACCACTTTGGAGACAAGATAGGTATTTTCAGTATCTGGGCTGATGTTTCTTTACATCTCGCCAGAAGCCTCCTTCCACATAACACCTTGTAATCTTTTTTTTTTTTTTTTTTCTTTTTTTTTTTTTGAGACAGTGTCTCACTTTGTCACCCTTGGTAGAGTGCTGTGGTGTCACAGCTCACAGCAACCTCAAACTCTTGGGCTTAAGAGATCTTTTGCCTCAGCCTCCCAAGTAGCTGGGACTACAGGTGCCTGCCACAATGCCCGGCTATTTTTTTGTTGTAATTGTCATTGTTTAGCAGGTCCGGCCAGGTTCGAACCTGCCAGCCCCAGTGTATGTGGCTGGCACCCTAACCACTGAGCTATGAGTGCCAAGTCAGAACCTTGTAATCTTGGTCATGCCAGTTTGAGGTAGAAGTGTATTGAAAAGAAGGGAGGTAGAATCTGACCCAAACAGCACTGCAAGTAAATATCAGTTTTACAGGACACTGGAAGAGAATGCAAAGATATTGATTGTTTGTTTCTGGATTCAGGGGAAATCTTATTAATTCTCTCTCTCTCTCTTTTTCTTTTTCTTTCTGGCAGCGTGGGCATAAGGGGAAGGCCTATCACTCTCTTGTTTTTTATTTTGTTTTTGGGGGGGAGGTCTTCTGTGTAAATTAGAGCTGAAGGAAGGCCAGATGTTGTTGATAGTACTAATTTCAGAGGCATTTTGAACTTCAGGGAAAAACATATTTCTGCGTTTCAGATTGTCTGAAAGCCCTCCAGTCCTCAACCTTGTCTTGTGAACAGAAATCTCTGTGTATACTCAGTGTCTGTTTTGGTTGGTCTTTCCCCTTGTACTCTTACAATTTTCAGGAACAGCATTATTAAAGGAGTAATCTTTTATTTATTTATTTTTTTTTTGAGACAGAGTCTTACTTTGTTGCCCTCGATAGAGTGCTGTGGAATCACAGCTCACCACAACCTCAAATTCTTGGACTGAAGAGTAGATTTTGTTTTCTGATATGAAGGAACCACTGTACATTCAATTGCAGATGGTCCCCAATTTGCAATGGTTTGGCCTAAACATTTTTTGGCTTTATTATGGTGCACAAGTGATATGCACTCAGTAGACACCATATTCTGAGTACCCGTACACTGGGTATGCTGTTTTTCACTTTTTAAACAGCATTTGATAAATCACACGAGATATTCAGTACTTCGTTATACAATTTGCTTTGTAGTAGACACTTTTGTCCCACTGTCGGCTAAAGTAAGTGTCAGAACATGTGCAAGATAGGCTAGGCTAAACTATCATTTTCTGTAGGGTGGGTGTATTAAATGCTTTTCCGACTGATATTTTCAACTTAATGATGCTTTGTAAGTTGAGAAACACTTGCATAATTATCAAGCATCCAAATAGAAGAAAATGTGAGCCCCTTTCATTTAGATTTTTGAACGCTGCTTTGAAGATTCACCGGAATGGGAACATTCCCTATGCCACGTAGCCAGGTGGAGGCTCGTGAGATGCTTTTCTATTTAGATATTTGAATAACACTCAGGGGTAACAGTTTGATAACATAAACAGAATAATAGCCATAAACGGAGCCTGAAGGACCTGGGTTTAGATCTCAGCTTTGTCATTCACTAACTCTGAGATGTCAAGCAGTCACTTTTAAACTCTTTGAGCCTCTGTTTCTTCATCTCTAAAATGGGGACAACAGCTGTCTTCAAAGGCAAAAAGGAGTTGCTGTAAGCAGTTACCTGGTACCAGTTAGGAACTCAACAAAAGTTAGTTTCCTTTCCTTCTTCCTTTTCACCAATTTTATTCACTTGTAGAAAATAATTTCTTGACCAGTATTTGTCAAAAGTCTCAAAAATTCACCCAAACTTTGTAAGCATAAAAAGCTTCTGCCAAACAACCCTTTAACAATCTACCCTATAAAAGCATCTGGAACAGAGGTTTCATTTCCTTTAAAGAATATAAGGATTTAGCAACAGAGTTCCAGAGCACAATGTTTCAAGCAACGATTTTAAAGTGGCTTGGAGGTCAAGTCACAAATAACCTAAGGTCTCTTCCAGCTCTAAAAATCTATGGTTCTGTGAAATTGAGACAGTAGCTGCCGGCTGAGGCAGCCCTTATGACTCAGAAAAGATTGCATGCACTGGGCTGGCTGCTCAGCATACTGAGGATTTGATTAAAACCCCACAACACTCAAACGTTAGCTTTGGGATTAGCAGATCAAATAAAAGCATGTTACTGCTTTGTCAGAGGCAGCAGAGTCGGTTGTGTCTGCTAGTATATTTTAATGGGGAGAATGCCCAGCAGCTAAACAGACTAGCAAACAGTCTATGGAGAGGGAGAAGGAAGGACCATGGCCAGCCCAGTCTGTAGACTCTTAATTGTTGGTCACCACGGTCCATGCGAGGAACGTTAGCCCTAGGTAAATACAGACAACTTCGTGAAAAATCTGTAAGACTGTCTAACTCTGAAACTAAGCAATGTCAAGGAAATCCAGGCAAGGATGCTGGGGTAAAACTGATTTTAATTTCTCTTTAAAATCTTATTAATTCCCATTTGGATGGATTTTTAAAAATCAGCTTCTAGAATGTTCGGTTTTGCTTTGCTAAGCACTGTTTGAAGTAACTTATTTTCCGTGGCTATTTCAAGGTGAGCCATGAAATGTAAGGCAGGGCCTCCTGTAAGGCGGGCGTGCGCTTGCCTGAGTGTGTCTGTGTGTGGCGGGCATGCACTCATGTGCGCGTGTCTGTGTGTATTTTCTTTGAGAAGATGATTTTTTTCCCCTTCTGCTCTGGGAGTTTATTCTATTGATAGAAAATACTGCGTGTTTAAAATAATCTTGTTCGTTCAGTGGAAACATGGACTCAATCCAGTGGAAAGATGGATCCAATTGTCTCTCTTTTTCACACCAGGAGACGGGCAGAACCTGAGTAATTAAGTCACAAGAGCAAAGTTTCCTACAGACACTGAGGCATCAAGACTTTCTGCTTAGAGCAGTAATAGTCACAATGACAGTCGCAAAGACCAAAGCGTTTTAAGACTCTACTCTGCCCGTTCTGGCTTTGGCACTGCGAGGGGCTGACATCCTGGGGCTGTGTAGATGCCTCTGGTCTGGCATGGGTTGGTGGCCTGCTGGGGACACACATCACTACCTCAGCTCTGCCTTCTGTCCCATCTACCCTCAGCCTCCAGTCCATGGAAAACTTGTCTTCCATGAAACAGTGGAAGCTGCTGGGCATTCTCCCCATTAAAACTGGTGCCAAAAAGGTTCTGGTCAATCTCCTTTTAGGAGCAGGGCTAGCTGGGCTAGCCAGGAAGCTTCCTTGCATGTCTGCATCCACAGCCTCCCCCATTGCTGGCATCACTGCCTAAGCTCCGCCTCCTGCCCTGTCCCACACCACCCCCAGCCCCGGGGAAGAATGGTCTTTCGTGAAATTGGTGTCTGGTGCCAAAAAGTTTGGCTTTAAGGCCAGGAGTGGTGGCTCGCGCTTGTAATCTGAGCACTCTAGGAGGCTGAGGCAGGTGGGATCACTTGAGCTCAGGAGTTTGAAACCAGCCTGAGCAAAAGCAAGACCCTGTCTCTACTATAAAAAATAGAAAAATGAGATGGGCATTGTGCTAGTACCTGTAGTCCCAGCTACTTGGGAGGCTGAGGCAAAAGAATCACTTGAGGCCAGGAGTATGAGGTTGCTGAGAGCTGTGATGCCATAGCACTCTATCCAGGGTGACAGAAAGAGACTCTGTCTCAGAAAAAAAAAAGGTCTAGCTCTAGATCAGTGGTTCTCAACGGTCCTAATGCTGCAATGTATTTTCATTGTTAAAAAGGGGTCGCGACCCACAGGTTGAGAACCACTGTTCTAGATGATATTCTAATTTAAGAAGAAGGAAAATATATTTAGAGTGAAATGGAGCCTTGCATTTAGCCTGAGCAGGTGAGGGATCTGTATTAGGTTGAGCAACACCAAGGAGCACTTACTTCATTGCATCTGGGTTTTATATTTTGTAATATTCATTCATCCAGTACTTTTTTTTTTTTATTGCTTTCCATTCTTTATTCTAAGTGTTCAGAAAAGTCATGCCCGGAACTCAGTTTTTATTCCAAACTACGCATATTTTCAAATTATGCATTTCTCCATGACAAAAGCAAAAATGGAAGAGATGAGACTTTGCTCCCTGACAAATCTGACTGAAGGCGCAAAGCTGTCAAGTGTGGGAGCAGCTTGGCCAACATGTTAGATGACAGGCTCTCTACATGAACATTAACTTAGAATCGAAACTGTTTAGGATTTCTGGAAAGTCTGGAGTTTATGGAAATTTCTAGAAAGGGAGCGCAAGCCCTCCTTTCATAGATTAGAAAAATTAAGCCTTACAAGAGTTTAAATGACTTGCTTGAAAGCAGCTAGGAGAAACCAGATCTCCCAATTTCCAATTCAAAACACTTTCTACCATCCAGTAAATTTTTATTGACTGACTACTGTGTTAAAAGAACTCTGAGTATAAAAAAGTGACTAAAAATGTTTCTAGTCTAGAAAACATAGTCTAGAAGGGCAGGCTACATTTTCATGTATGAAAATTACTTGATTGTTTTTTAATGTTAGAAAGCTACTTGGGGAGTTCATATACAAAAATAAACCCACAAAAACTTAAAAAATCAATCAATGAATAAAACTGGATAGAAAAAAATCAAACAGTAAATAAAACCGTATAGAAAGGAAGATGGGGAGGGAGAAACCTGAAACATTCATAGCAGTGTTTTTGTGGCAGTGGAAATCGGGTGATTTGTATTTTCATTCTTATTTATTAGCGTGATTGTACATTTCCTATATACTTTCAGTATTTAAAATATAAAATTATTTAGAAGAAGGAGATGAAGAAAAGAAGGAAGAAATGGGGGTAAGGAGGCAGGAATAAAAGGAAGAAAGGAAATCACGCCTAAAAAAAGGCGTTTCTCTTTCTTCCACTCACACTTTTGAGAGCCTTGGATGATCAGGACACGAACTCACAGCTTCTCATTTTGACTTGTGAAGTGTGTCCATTTTTCCCCCAGATGTTGCGGAGATTATGCAGCTACAGGGGAAAACAGGTTAAGATCTGGAGAAAACGGACAGGTCTCTAAAGTAAGTTACTATAGGAAAAATCATACCGATGGGAGGCCAGAGCAAATGAGAGGCTAAATTTACAACAGTTGTCCCAAACAAATCAGAAGAAAGTGAAGGGGTTGGAGTCAAAATATGACAAGTTGATAAGAATGGGAGGTGGGGAAGGGGGTGGGTGAGAGAGTGGTCACCAAGCTGCAGTAAGGCAGGCCCTGGGTTTGGGCTCTGAGTCAACAGCTGGAGTGACCCTGCTAGAGTGACTTTGCCTTACTCTGTGGAGTCATCAAAGACTCCTCGCCAAGTTGGGACTTCCAGGGGAAGCCTCCAGCGACTCCATAGAGGTTCCGCTTCCGAGCACCTGCCTGCTGCATTAGGCCCGTTAGCACGGGTCCTGTCTCCCCGCTGCATTAGACCCTTTATCACGCGTCCTGTCTCCATGTGGAGGCTGATGATGTCCCTGCGGGTCCAGCAGCTTCCTTCAGGCACAGAGTACTAAAGGTGGATGACATTTGCAGAATTGCTGGTGGGGCTGCCATTCTCTCTTCCCTCAGACCAGAGCTCCTGTAGGCTGTCGGGCACTGAAGCCCCGTCAGTTCCTGGGCTAAATATGAACAACATGGAAACTGATAGTTTGGGGCCATATTTTAATAACCAGAGCATGCCACAGAAAAATCCAACTTGCTAATATTTTTTGATAAATCAGAATATCTTTTCACAATCTAATCAACAATTCCTGCACAGTAACAGTGGGATAGAGCTGAACAACCGTATTCATTCTTTTTCTTCTTCCTATTGTGACCAGAATATTCCCCAAAGGGATTTTTTTTTTTTTTTAATTTTGTTGATGAAGAGACACGTGGGAGCAAATGCTCCCTCTCATTCTTCTGAATATCATGTTTGTTTATGACTCGAGGAGCTTCGATATCTGGGTCCAGAAAGGCAGTGAGCTGAGCACAGGTTACCAAGCTGAGCAGGAAGGTGAAAAGAACCTGGGTCTCTAAGGACACTGAGCTGCCGAAATGACCTGCAGAACCGTGATATCTTCAGGTTTCTTAATCAGCAAAATCATGTATTTAGTTGACTCTAAGTTGTACTTTCTTTTCTTAGTTGAACATCTAGAGAATCAGAATGTATTTGGCCATGATAATAGTGCCACTGCTGTTGGCCAGGGGTGGTCCTAACACACCTATTCTGTCCTGGGCAGGTGTCAGTTTGATTGTTACCCGTGTGACATGATTGACAGCCGTGGCTCTGACAGTTCAGTCAACAAATCTTTGAAGGGTATTAGAGTCAGGATCCTGTTTTCTGTCTGAGAACCTTCCACTGACATTTTCTGAGTAGATGAATAAAGACCATCATCAAAACCTGCATTATGAGCATAGGTGCTTGGAGGAAACCCAGGAGGCAATAACTAGGAGATCTTTGAAGAAATATTGCATCGTCAAAACTTTGATATTACAGAGGATGACATTGGGAGGGAAGAACATGAATACTGATGACTATTAATTTAAAAAATGAGTTTGAAGACTCAGACTCTGAAAGTGAAGACATTTTTTAAAACTATGACAGAATATATTGGATTGATGGTTGTATGTGAGCATGTATTTAAGATATGTTATGCATATGATCTATGCAATACATATATAAGTAAATTTCACAATTCTCTTTCATAGGCATAATATCAAATTTTAAGTCATTAGCTGAATTGGCAGTGTTTTTTTCTTCTTAGTAGTTCATAAAATGATGTGTGTGTTTTAACTGGTATCTTGTATTTGATGAAATTATGAAATCATGATGTGTTTTAATTGGTATCTTGTATTTGATGAAATCATGAATAAATTCTTTATTGGTTAAGTTGGGGCTTTCCGTTTCTCACAATCAAAAGCAGTCTCTGATAGTATGGAGTTTGTCTGAGTCTGTTTAGTGCTATAACAGAATACCCAAGGCTGGGTAATTTATACAGAAAAGGTGTTTGTTTGGTTTGTGATTCTGCTGGCTAGAAAGTTCAAAATTGGGAAGTTGGAGCTTCTGAGGGCCTCATGGTGCTTCAACTCAAGCAGAAGAGGCGTGGGTGTGGGCAAAGAGATCACAGGTCAAGACACCAGCAAGAGAGAGAAACCAAGGGAGCCAGACCCTTTCGCTATCTGCTTTCCTGGGAAATTACCCATTCCCCAAAGCATGAGAACTCGCTTACCTCTGAGGGAAGGCAGAAATACTTTCTTGGGGGATCTGGCCGGGTGGTTCTCTGGATGCAGACTGGGTGACTGTTCTCATGTGCTGGCAACACACGTCTGCAGCTTTTCTAGGCTGTGGTTGTATCTGGGTGTGGCTCTGCAGTTCTGAGCTGAGCAAGAAGCAGTGGAGAGGAGCTCTGCAATCACACTGGGCATTGCCTTGGTGGGGACTCTCTGAACCATCACTGACCCCACCTTTCTGCTCATCATCAGTCTCAGAGAGGCTGTCTGAATGGTTCCGTCTCTCAAGTCTCTTCACGGCTCCCTAGGATTTTTTACATATCCTTTGAAAACTCAGCAGAGAAAGTCATTCGTCCATAGCTGTTGCACTCTGGGGAGGGCGGCAAAGTTAACACTGTGTGGACGTGGACACCACTGGGGCTGGTCTGAGCCACAGCTGCTCCAGCTGGAGCAGAAAGGATGCAGGCAGCAGCCATGCCCTGGGTCTGTCCCCCAAAGCCATTCCCACCTTCTAGGCCTCTGTACCTGCAATGGGGCGGTAAAGGCCAGAAATGCCCTTGGGGCCTATCCCATTATCTTCAGGATTAGCTACTGGTTCCCTTTTATCACTGCTAATCTCTTTAGCAGCTGATCTATCAGCCAAACCCTTGGAGTCCTCTCTTGAAAATGATCTTTCATTCTCTACAACATGGCCAGGCTGCAACATTTCCAAATCTTTCCACTCTGCTCCCCTTTTTCCTAGGAGCTCACTGTAAGCAGTAAGAAGTAGCCATCCAGCAGCCTGAGTGAGTGCTCTGCCTCTTAGAAATTCCTCCTGCCCGATATGCAGACCTGCAGCAGGGATTTCTAAGAGATTCCAATCACCCTTAAACTGAGCTGTCCACATGTGTAGCATGCAGCCAAGTGCTTTGCTGCAGGGTAGCCAGGATGGCCTTTTCTCCAGTTTCCAGTACCCAATTCCTCGTTTCCATCTGAGACTCATCCACATGGACTTTACTGCCCGCATTTCTATCTGTATTCTGAACACAATCACTTAACCAACCTCTGAGAAGTTGCAGACTTCCCCTCATCTTTTTTCCTCTTCTGATAATGTTCCATTTGCAGAAATACAGGCTTTTCATTGCCTGCCCCTCCAAACACTTCTAGCCTCTGCCAATCACCCAGTTCCAAAGTCGCTTCCACAATGTCCGGCATCTGTACACCAATACCCCACTCCTCATACCAATTTCCTGTCTTAGTCCATTTTGTTTTGCTCTAACAAAATACATGAGGCTGGGCTGTCGGGTTTTTTTTTGTTTGTTTGTTTCTTTTTTTTTTTATTAAATCATATCTGTGCACATTAATGCAATCATGGGGCATCATACACTAGTTTCATAGACTGTTTGACACATTTTCATCACACTGGTTAACATAGCCTTCCTGGCATTTTCTTAGCTATTGTGTTAAGACATTTACATTCTACATTTACTAAGTTTCACATATTCCCTTGTAAGATGCACCACAGGTGTAATCCCACCAATCACCCTCCCTCCTCCCCCATTCCCCCTCCCCCCTCCCTCCCCTCCCTTTCCCCCTTCCCCCTATTCTTAGGTTGTAACTGGGTTATAGCTTTCATGTGAAAGCCCTAAATTAGTTTCATAGTAGGGCTGAGTACATTGGATACTTTTTCTTCTATTCTTGAGATACTTTACTAAGAAGAATATGTTC
>CAUYPK010098598.1:0-12196 GCA_963574355.1 Loris lydekkerianus | reverse complement strand
CAAAAAAAAAAAAAAAAAAAAAAAAAAGCGATAACAAATCATCTCAGTTCCATGTAACTGATTTCTGTTCTGTCTGAAGTTAGGTTAGCAATACTTATGTTCATGTTAGCTTTCTAATTAAAGTCCTAGAAGTTTGTGTCTAGCCCAATGATATTTAACCTCCAAAGTCATCAGAAATTTGAATTTGAGAGAACTTGCTGGCCTTTCTACTACTTTCTTTAAAGGACAAATTTTGGATTTAGCCAGTTATGAAAACCCTTTCTGAGATGAATGAAAATTATTACTGATAACATACACTAAGACACACCAATATTTTATAATATTAGAAAAATATATATGTATATAATAAACACAAAATTAACCACCAGTTCATATTTCACAATATTTCCTATACATTTTTAACATACCAAATAAGCCTTATATGTCTTTCTTAGAATTTCAGTGGTCTTAATATTTGAAAAAGACCAAATTTAGAGTTTCTATTTTAGGCAGTGGATATGATCACTGAGAGAGCTTCTAAGTGACAACAGGTAGGCAATGTCCATAGCATTGATATGCTGGACAAAAGGAGGACTTATGGTCCAGGCAGCATACAGCGGGTCAGTGCCAGATTTTGGAACTAGATGTATGATCAAACTTTAGTGATTATATATATATATATTTTTTTATTATATTTTAATATATATTTAATACTTTTCTCCTTTAACTAGCCACCCGATCTTTTGAGTTATTTCCCAGATGTGGTAGATTTTCTGCAAGACAATGAGCTGAGATTCGGAAGACCTCCAGGCTTGACTTCCTGACACTAAGACCCCACATTCCCACAGCCTATCCCCAGTGTACCTTTGTCCCTTGTTAGCAACACCACACCCTGCCCCAACACATGTGGCTTCTCCTTTTAAAAGATCTCAATTAGTGGAGTAGATTACTTTGAGGCAGCTACTCCCATTCTCCCAACAAAATTTATTGCATTAAAATTTCCTTTCTTTCTTGGAAATCCTCCTCTTCACAATAATTGAATCCTTGTGAGACAAGAAGCTGGACCTAGACTAAAGGCCCCCCTTTCATCTCATTACTCACAAAAGGAACAATATAAAACTTACTAATTGCTTATTTCTGGAGTATTTCATTTAATATTTTAAGCCCATGGTTGACTACAGGTAATTAAAATTGCAAGAAATGAAACCATGGATAAGAAAGAACTACTGTACCTCACTGACTTGCGGAACATAGTAAGTTATGATACCTAGTAAGCAAGTCTTTCGTCTTCTTCATTGTCATAACTTCATTATCTTATCTAAGATATTTACTATCCACTGTGGACTTAAATCATTTTATGCACTTTCAAACGAGTCTATCAAAATGCTCATGGACTTGCATTCAACTTATAAACAATTGCTGGAATAGGAAATGATATTTTAATGTTGATATTTTAAGAAGTTGATCTTAACCGTTTAAATGTTTATTTATTTATTGATTGATTGATTGATTGATGCAGTATACATTTATATGTTCTTAGTGTTTTAAGACTGTTTTTGTCCCTATTGTAATTGGAATATCACATTTTCACTGTGAGGACTTTATTACTAGAGTATAAAAAAGCTATTTTGGGGGTGGCACCTCTGGCTCAAAGGGGTAGGGTGCCGGCACCATATGCTGGAGGTGGCAGGTTCAGACCAAGCCCCAACCAAAAATATCCAAAAAAGCTATTTTGGATATTTACCTTGTATTTATTCACATTATGAAGTTCTCTTAAGAATTCTACTTTTTCTCAAAAATTTTGGACTTTCTTAGTGTAATGATATCAGGGAAAAGAAATAAAGCTATCACAGTTTTTAAATATTTATGTTTTTTAAAATATTGTATTTTCTAAAGCCTGACAACCATGATAATTATTAATGCCATAGTAGGAATTCCTAATATTTTCTATGTTCAATTAAAATAATTCTAGCATGTCACCATTTTAAATTTTGTCTTTAAATTTAGATATTATTTATCATATTTAAGTACTTCTTTTCTTTTTAATAAAATGTTTTACTATCAAGGTCTATAGGAGTTAATATTTTCAGCGTCTTTTGGTATGATATGATTTTTCTCTTTTAATTTAGTGATGCTATCGATTATATATTGCTCGTGGATTCTTTAGGATAAATCTTGCTTGCTCAAAGTGTATAGTTCTTAAAATGCTTTAGAAGATTCTATTTGCCTAGTGTTACATTTAATTTTTATAACTTTAGTAATAAGTGAGATTTATCTATCATGTCATGTTTGTTTTTCCTTTCCAAGTTTGTTTTTAATACTGGTTTTTCAAATCAAAATGGAACTTTCCATTTGTATTGATCTGAATGATCTTAGAATCATTTGCTCTTTAAAGGTTACATAAAACTCATCTCTGGAGCCATCTGCCTACTGATCTTCTTTCATACTAACTTTGTTCACCTTTCTAATTTCCATAATGGTAGTTAACCTCTTCAAATTTGCAATATCAGTTTTAATACTTTGACAATATGTTGGCAAGCAAACATTCTAGTTTTTCAGTTTTTCAAATTTCTGCCGACCAATGTCTGTATTCATCCCTACTTTTTTTTTTTTTTTTTTAATTGTCTTTCTCATTTCTAGGGTATTTTTGCTATTTTTTGCCTTTGTTAAGATTACAAAGACATTATCTACTTATATTTTTTATTCTCTTTTCTCTATAAATACCAGCATTTTAAATCATATTATTCCCTGATATACTACTTTTACTGTATTCATTGAGGTTTTCTTAATATATTTTTTATTACTTTTATTTTAAAATTTCTATATGTCATGGCACAAAGTACATTTACATACTTCATATATTAGTTTTATTATAGTTAAGTTTATATATTTTTCTTAAACATTGGCCTTGAGGAATGATTAAGAGAAAATGCTGTACACATCTAAGGTGTGCATTTTGAGGAGTTTGAGGGTGGTATAAAATTATAAAATGTGCACCCCCATCACCTTCCAAAAGTTTCCTGCCATCCCCTTGATAATGATAATGATGAGGATGATAGTGTGTGTGGGGGGGGGGGTAGTGTGCATTGTGTGTATGTGGTAAAATGTTTAATCTATGATCTACCCTCATAGTAACTTTTAATCACATAATACAGAATGGTTAGTATACTGGACAATACCCTAGATCTCCATCACTTAGTCATCTTGAAAGACTAAAACTTTTGTACCCCTTAACCATTTCTTTTTTATTATTAAATGTTTATATTTATTAATTGTGATTATATCCTAATTTTAGAGCTATCACTATATTTAAAAATGTATAAGTAGGAACCCCTCCATCTACTCTATTTATATTTTTTAGATTTCTTTTTCCTATTTCTTATTTTTACTGCTTTATTTTTATTGCTTAGATCACAATTGTTCTTCATTTTACTTTCACCCTTGAAAACTTTAAGAGTAATCTCTCTCTCTCTCTTTTTTTTTTTTTTTTTTTTTTGAGACAGAGTCTCACTATGTCACCCTCAGTAGAGTGCTGTGATGTCACAGCTCACAGCAACCTCAAGCTCTTTGGGTTACACAATTCTCTTGCCTCAGCCTCCCAAGTAGCTGGGAGGTGCCCACCTTTTTGTTGCAGTTGTTTAGCTGGCCCAGATGGGTTCAAGCCCACTAACCTCAGTGTATGTGGCTGGCACTGTAACCACTGTGCTATGGGTGCCAAGCCTAAGACTTATCTTTTTAAAAATTATTTTTAAATATCTTCTATCCAGTAGAGTTTTCTAATTATCTTCATCTTCTTTCTTATCTCCTCCATAACAGAATATTTCCTCGTTTATTATTCTCATTCTTATCCCCTACTTTTTCCCTCCATTTATTGAGAAATTCAGAAATTTTTCCTACTGGTTTTATTCTCCATCTCCATTTCTATGTTTTGCTGGGACAAGTCTGAAAATTTTTACTGTATTTACCTCATGCATGTCTCTCCCATTTCAATACTTTTCCTTCAACTCATATTATACATTTCCAGATGCTCTGTACTTATTAAATACACATACAAGGTCTGATAAGTTCACAAACTTGCCACCATGTGCTCACTCTGGCAGCACTGTACAAACAGCTTGACAGGGTTTTATAATCTTGATATATGAGTGTCTCACAGCTGTGTTAGAGTTGATGTGTGGCAATGCCTTGCTGAGTGGTATTCATTATTGTTGCTTCATGTTTTTGTATGTCATCACAAGAATGTCAGAACTTGAATTGGAGTAAAGAACAAACATTAAATTTCTTGTTAAAGGTAGCAAGAGTGGAAGTGAAATTAGGGCATGTTAGTCTAATTTTATGGTGATGATGCTATGAAGGAAACAGCAGCATAAAAATGGATAGTATTTTTCTGAGGAGAGAGAAAGTGTCACTGATCAACAGAGGTCATGGCAGCCAGTACCAAGGAGAACTTATGAAAACACTGCAAAATGTCATCAAATTGTGCATCAAAATCATCAGTTGACTGTGAGAAGTATAGCAGTCTAAGTAAAAATAAATAGATAAAGAGGAAAATCTTTACTGAAAATCTTGGCATACAAAAGGTCTGTGCAAGAATGATCCCAGAGGAGCTGACCAATGAACAAAAGCAAAGGAGAGTTGAAGTTTGCCAAGACATTTTGGAGATGCAAATGATGTTTTAGGCTGTGTTACTAGTGTTGATAAAACATGGCTGAAACATGGTGTACCAATATGACCCTAAAACAAAGTGTCAACATACACAATGGAAGTCAGTCAATTTTCCATCACCAAAAATGTTCCATCAATCTAAATGAAGAGTCAAAACAATATTGCTAACCTTTTTGATATCAGAGGGATAATTCATTATGAATTCGTACCAACTGGAGAGTTAATCAGGTTTACTATTTGCAAGTGTTGAAAACATTGTGTGAAAAGTTACAAAAATAACCTGAACTTTTGGTCAAGAACTCACAGTGCTTGCATCATGACAATGCACCAGCTCACACAGCACTGTCTGTGAGGGAGTTTTTAACCAGTAAACAAATAACTGTATTGGAACACCCTTCCTACTTACCTGGCCCCCAATCACTTTATACTTTATCTGAAGATAAAGAAAATATTGAAAGGAAGAAACGTTGATGACATTCAGCACATCAGGGGTAATATCAGCTCAGCTCTGATGGCCATTCCAGAAAAAGGATTCTAAAATTACTTTGAAGGGTATTCTAGGCACTGGCCATCTGGTTCATAGCTTCCCAAGGGGAGTTCTCCAAAGGTGACCATAGTGATATTCAGCAATAGCATATGCAGCACTTTTTCTAGAATGAATTCATGAATTGTTCATCACTGTTTTCTCTTCCCAAGATCCGCCCCTTTCCCAAAGTCAATGATTTATAGCTTCATTTGCTATTTTTTTTTAAGAATATTTTTTCTAATATTTTTCTTTAGGTGGGAGTTTCAGTGATATACTAAGTTCCTGAATATTTTTAATTTAAAATAAAAAATTTTTGGCAGGTAAATATTATCTTGGCTGAGTATAGGATTCTGAAGCAACAGCTTTTTTACCTTACTAGGCTATTGATAACCCACTGCCTTCCAGCATTCATGACTGCATGAC
Source organism: Loris lydekkerianus (assembly GCA_963574355.1). NCBI lineage: Eukaryota > Metazoa > Chordata > Mammalia > Primates > Lorisidae > Loris > Loris lydekkerianus. Next base: position 6,603 of record CAUYPK010098598.1, on the reverse strand, counting down.
TACCAACAAACATTCCAAAGGCAGTTTTCTATGGAAGAGGGGATAATTTGTTCTTTGTCAGGATCTTGTTAAAAATATATATGTGTATGTATGATATATTTTTACCAGAAAATTTCTATTCCTTAATCGTCAGGTCTAGAGCTTTTATTTGCTGAATGAAATTTTCTCACAATATACGTATGGGTATATTTTTTAATATTGTCCCTGTCATATCTGTTTACCTTTCTCCTTTTGAACAAGAGTTTTGTTCCTTATGTTCAGTCTAGATCCACCTCTAAGGTTTATTTATCTTTTTCTAACTGATTTCACTTTATTTTTTTTTTTTGCTCTGTAATTTGAGATATTTCCTGCGCTTGATTTTTATACCAATGAACTAGAGCCATGAAGGTGTTACTTAGAATACAGCAGTGAGTACTCAATTCACTAGATCAAAAGAGCTGCCCATCAAGATGAGTATGAATTATTGTCAGAAAGACTAACTAGATAGGCTCAAAGCAGTCAGCCAAATGATAATGTGATCAATTGTCTGGATTCAAGTAAAGAATTAGTTTTACTCTGGCCAACATGAAATGCACATAGTACTAAGGGAATATCTTTCATAGAGTAAATCTAAAAAGCTCTAAAGGGTTTACACTAATTTCAGAGAAACAGTGTAAACTGTTTGGAGTATGGAGAACACACCTGAAGTGTGCTTTCAGATAGGTAACTTACAGTTCTAACTCTGTAGCTGGTGTGAAAGAAAAGTATTTGAGGAGAATAAAGCGAGAGGGAAGAATGCAGGGGAAGTTGGTGGGGAGGACTGTTTAGTGTGGTGGCGTTCATGTTCTCTGCAAAGACCACCTGCCTCTATTTCTTACTTGGTTATGCTGATCTTGGCATCCAGTTTTCTTAACTATATTGAGTTTCCCTGTTTTTGTTAAGTAGTGTTTTTAAAGTAGAATCCAATAAAATTTTGATATAGATATTTTAAAAGATACATATACCAACGCTAGTATTAGATTCCTTCAAAAATGCTTCACATTTCTCAACTCACTACACTATAAAGCAGCAACAACGTAAAATAATGTAATTATGCCTGTCATGATTTACAGAGCCTACATTGGTTCCAATCTTATGTATAATGACCCCCTTGAAAATATTTTTTCACTCTTACAAGAATGGAATTGCAATTTTAGTATTTATTGCTAAGGAAATTATAATAAAATTCTATTTTGAATTAAGTAATATTTAAGATTTGTGTGCTTTATAATTACATGTCACATCATGAGTCAAAAGCATTTGGAAATGAGTCCTCATGGCCGACTGGGGTACATCTATGCACACTTAGAACTCTTGTGGTAATTTTGTGACATTCTCCCATTCACAGAGAGTCTATAAAGAAAAACCCTTGGTAACCACTGATTTCCACAAGATATACTTTGAGAGTTTATCTGCATAAGTGAGTTTTATTACCCAAATAAAGGTATGTGTGTGTGAGTATAAGATGCTATGCATACCTCTAATAGAATCATCCAAGAAAGTTAGCTGTTACTTGTCAGCTTGGAGCAAATTTGGCAAATTGTCAGTAACCCACTGAAGGCTCTCCTCCTGACATATTTCCAATCTGAACAGATTGAGTAGAGTTGCTTTAATTCAGCCTGCCATGAAGCTCACTACGGTAAATCAAAGAGATGTACAGCCCAACATTGCATGTGAGGAAAAATTATGTACTTTGTAAAGTGTGCTGGATAAAAATATCATCTGGTTGACATATCTACCATTAGAATTCATAGGTACTAAAAGAAGGAAACAAACAAAAATAAAATGTCATTTTTTTCTAATGGTGTCAGGAGTTCATCTGTAAAAGTCTATTGTCATCCCAGAGAAACAGCATATATACCGTTAGAATATCCCTGCCATACAAACTGACATCAAGAATGTCTTGATATGTGTATTTTACTCTGATTTTTACCTGAGATATTTTACATTCAAGATTTTAAAACTAAGTTTCATCCATTTTATTCTATATTCATTTGATTCCATTTTAGCGTAGAATTATTGGGATTTCAATATGAGATAAAAATTGCTATTAACATAGGAAGGATGTTTGGACAGCTATTTAACAATTACATTTATTTTAATTTATATTCTATCTGTATGTATAGAATACTATGTGTCCTATTAGTGTAGTACAGAAATAGTAAGACCCACTATTTTTGTGTATAGTTCTATTATTCTTTCACACATACATAGATTCATGTAACAACCACCACAAACAGAATCAGAGCAGTCAAACCCTCCTGCACCCCTAATCCTGGAAAACAGTCTTTTAGTTTCTGTTTCTGTAGTTTTGTGAATTCCAGAAACCTGTATGAATGGAATTGTGCAGTAAGTAAACTTTCAAGACTGAATTATTTCCATTGGTGCACTGCAGTGAAGAACCACTCATATCGGTGCACATATCTATTGTATTGATTTTGTTTATCCATTCTCCAGCAAGGTGTATTTCATTGTTTCCATTTCTTGGTCATTATGAATAATGATGCTATAAATATTCACTTTCAAGATTTAGTATGAATATAAATTTTTATTTCTTAGGGCACATACCTAAGAATGTAATTACTATGTGCCATGGTAACGGTATGTTTAAGTTTAGAAGAAATAGCCAAACTATTTCCCAGACAGTGACTGTATCATTAAGCATACCCAACAACAAGGGATGAATTTCTACTGCTCTGTATCTTTGCCATCCTTTGGAATTTTCAAGTTTTATTTCTCTTATTCCTTGTAATCAGTGCTATCTTGTTGTAGCTTTAATTTACATTTCTCTGGTGACTAATAATGTTGAACATCTATTCCTGTGCTTAATTTCCCTTCTGAATAGCTTTTTTAATGAAGTGCATGTACAGACTTTTGCCCATTTTTAAGTGAGTTTTTGTTTTCTTATTGTTAAGTTTTCTTACGTATTCTGGATATAAGCCCTTTGTTAAGTATATGATTTGCAAGTATTTTCTTCCAGTCTGTGAGTTGAATTCTCTTAGTGTCTTTAGCAAAGCAAAAGTTTTTAAATTTTAAAGTTGTTGAATTTTTATTTTTTATTCTTTTATTTTCTTTTTCTTTTCTTTCTTTTTTTTTTTTTTTTTTTTTTTTTTTTTTTTGACAGAGTCTCACTCAGTTATGGTGGGGTTGAATGTCATGGTGTCATAGCTCACAGCAACCTGAAACTCTTGGACTCAAGAGATCTTCTTGTCTCAGCTTTTCAGTAGCTGGGACTACAGGAACCCACAAGCCACAATGCTCAGTGAATTTTTAGTAGAGATGGGGGTCTCACTCTTTGCACAGGCTGATTCAGAACTCCTGAGCTCAGGCAATACACCCACCTCAGCCTCATAGACTACTGAGATTTCAGGTGTGAACCACAGCACCTGGCTCATCTTTTTTACTATAAATATAAAGTTAGCAATCATTTCAGTTGTTCCTTAGCATTCCTTGAAAAGGTTTTTATTTCTCCACTTAATTGCCTTTAGACTTGTATCAAAAAATCAATTGACTGTATTTGTTTAAGTTTATTCATTGATTCACTATTATGTTCTATTTGTTTGTGTGACTATCCTTTTGCCAATACCACTGCCTTGATTATCAGAGCTTCATACTAAGTTTAAAATTTTAAGAGTGAGAAAATTTTCTAAATTATCTTAAATAATCTAGGTCCTATGCCTTTCCATAAAAATTATGGAGTCAGTTTGTGTATAACCATATAATTCCTAGTAGGATTTTGTTTCAAATTGCATTAATTTGAGAAGAATTTTGATCTTTAACTACTCATATTTTGACTGTACCAGTTAATGAACATAGTATGTCTCTCCATTTATTTTTCTTTGATTTAATTAATTAGTTTTCATGGTTTTCCTATATAAATACAACACATATATTATCAGTATATTTTTCTGTTTGGGGGGGCAGTTACTGTAAAATATACTTTCTAAAAGTTAAATTTCCAATGATTTGTGGCTAGTTTGCAGAAAGTCCCAAAGTACAGGGATTACAGGCATGAGCCAAAACAAGCAGTCTACAATTGGTTTTATAAATTGTCCTCGGGGGAGGCAAAATGGCCAACTGGAGCCAGCTTTATACAGAGGCTCTCTTCTAGAAGGAGAGTTAAAGGACAGAAGTTTAGCAAGTAAGCTAATGCTTTGGAGCTGAGCCAAGAGAGAAGATTGAACAGCACACATCACCCCTGCTGAGGCAAGCTGTGACCACAAGGAAACAAACAATAGGTGAGACTTCAACCCAAAGTTACTGATTCACTAGGATTGGACAGAGGCCAGCTGAAAACAAGGCAGAGTCATTTAGCCCCAGCACACCAAGCAGGTCCCCAGTGTCTCAGACATAGTACTATACAGGTCCTTTGCAAAGCTGTAGGGGAAAACCGGCAGTCACCAGTCCCAGCTCTTGAGCAAAGGGCTGGTTAATCACTACTCCAAGAGCCCTCAATCCAATTTCACCTTATCTGTTTATCTAGGCAAATGATGAAAAATAATCATGGGGCAGAATCAGTGGAAAAATTCTGGCAACATGAATAATCAGAGTAGATCAACTCCCCCAAGGAACAACAAGGTGGACATTTCAGAAGATCCCATTCATATGGCTCAAATATCCCACTCAAATGGCTGAGATCTCAGAAATTGCATTCAGAATTTGGATTGCAAATAAGATTAACAGGATGGAGGTAAAGTTGGAATTAGAAATTCAAGGAGCATTTCAAAAGTTGTCTCAAGAATTCAATGAATTCAAAGACAAAATTACCAAAGATTTTGACACATTGAGGCAACAACTTGCAGCCCTCAAAGATCTGAGAAATACAGTAGAATCCCTCAATCACAGAATGGAGGAGGCAGAAGAAAGGATTTGTGACATTGAAGACAAATCTTTTGATTTGTCACTTAAAGAGGAAGAGAAGTGGAGAGCAAAAATGGATCATTTTCTCAGAAAGCTCTGGGACAATTCAAAGAAAACTAGTTAGCCTTATAGAAATTCCTGAAGGTGATGGGGTTGCTTCAAAAGGCCCAGATGCTCTACTTTAAGAGATAATTGTGGAGAACTTCCCAAATATGGCAAGAGATTCTGAAATTTAGATAGCAGACAGATTCAGAACCCCAGCACGACTTAATCCAAATAAAGCATATCCCAGACACATTATAATTAACTATGCCAAAGTTAATATGAAGAAGAAAATTTTTCAAGCAAACAGACCCAAGAAAACCATAACCTACAAGAGGAAGAATATTAGAATGATGGCAGATCTCTCTGCTGAAACCTTTCAAGATAGAAGAGGATGGTCATTGACTTTTAATCACCTAAAACAAAATAAGTTTCAGACCAGGATTCTGTATACAGCTAAACTGAATTTCATTTATGATGGAGAGATTGAATACTTCAATGACATTTACATGTTGAAGAAATTTGCCATAACTAAATCAGTTGCCCAACATATTCTCAGACTTATGTTCCATAATGACCAGCACAATCCTCTACCAACAAAGTAAACTCACTCAGAAACTTTTGATCAAATTCCAGCTTCTACAGTGGTGAGAGGATTAAAAATGTCCACTGGACTTTCAAAAAACTTCATACCCAAAATTCCAACAGGTTTATCAATATTCTCAATTAAAGTGAATGGCTTAAATTGTCCTCTAAAGAGACACAGGTTGACTTACTGGATACAAAAACTCAGGCCAGATATCTGCTGCATACACAAATCTCATCTTACCTTAAAAGATAAATATAGACTCAGGGTAAAGGGATGGTCATTATAATACAGGAAAATGGCAATCAGAAAAAGCAGTTATCTCAAGAATAGGAAAAAAAGTATCCAATGTACTCAACCCTACTATGAAACTAATTTATGGCTTTCACATGAAAGCTATAACCCAGTTATAACCTAAAAATAGGGGGAAGGGGAAGAGGGATGGGAGGGAGGGGGAAGGATGGGCAGAGGGAGGGTGATTGGTGGGATTAATTTTACAAGGGTGCATCTTACAAGGGTACATGTGAAACTTAGTAAATGTGTCAAATGGTCTATAAAACCAGTGTATGTAATGCCCCATGATCGCATTAACGTACACAACTATGAATTAATAATTAAAAAAAAAAAGGGCAGGTGTTGCAATTTTATTCACAGATACAATAGGCTTTAAACCAACAAAAGTAAAGAAAGATAAGAATGGTCAATTCATATTTGTTAAGGTAAACACTCAAAATAAAGAGATTTCAAATATTAACATTTGTGCACCCAAACAGAATGCGCCTACATTTATGAGAGAGACTCTAACAGACATGAGCAACTTGATTTTCTCCAACACCATAATATTCTGAGATTTTAAAACCCCTTTGGCAGTGTTAGATTAGATCCTCCAATAAGAAACTAAGCACCATGCTGTTTTTATCACTATCAAGTTATAGTACAGTCTCAGGTCTGGTACGTGATTCCTCCTGCTTTGTTTTTATTGCTGAGTAATGTTTTGGCTATTCGAGGTTTTTTCTGATTCCATATAAAATGAAGTATTATTTTTTCAAGGTCTTTAAAGTATAAAAGTGGAGCTTTGATAGGGATTGCGTTGAAAT